>JAXIVJ010002693.1:0-105002 GCA_036785665.1 Chirona hameri | reverse complement strand
ACGTCGATACCTATATTTAATATTATTAGCATTACTAATGTCTTCTCACATGATAATAACTAAATAATAAATGCATTCATTAATATATAATACATTAATTATTTAGTTGATATCATGAGATCATTAGCAATAATATAATATTTCAAAAAGGCCACAGTCAGTGACTATTCACGTCGTTAATCGCTTCCTCATTCCGTCGAATGAACACGGCACAATCGCCGACGCGGTTGTGCCTTGCTCAGGGAGTCTCTATGGCCTTGGATCAAGGGGTGACACCGCTTGAGCGCAATATAGGTCGTCTCGTGGTGTTCACAAACGTTATTTGACGTCAATGGCGGCAGAGCGCTGCACCAATCAAATTGCAAGATTTCAGCTAGCAATAGCGCAATAGTTGAAATTGAACAGTCTGTTGGTGGCGTGTTGCGTGTTGCGTGCGGGTTTCGATGGCTGACGTTCGTCAAATTAGCAGCATCAGATATCACACTGGCAGTGTGACATTCCGAGGTGTCTCGAGTTTCCCAAAATTTGGCATACCGGGCTTCCTTGATGCGCTGATTCCGAAAATATGCCTCTATAGGGTGGTAGTTGTTGGTCGTTTACGAGTTACAGCCATGCACTTGAGCGCGGCGCCGACGAAGGAGCTGGGGCACCGCCAGTGACGTCATCTGGCGGTCCGCTGAGTTCAAGGTCAAATAGCTCGTGTCCTTACCTGGTTATAGGGCCTTGGCCTTGATGGAAAAAAAATGTTGAGCGCATCGGAGCTTGTTTTGGTTTGCATTGACTGCGCAGTTATTGTCGAAAGGTGTATGCAATTGATCTCTATTATAACTAGATGGCCGACTACTGCGCTCAGGCCGTTCCCGACAGCAATTCACTAGCGAGGCAAAAATGTTCTTCTTCTAAAGTTAACACTAAGCCCTACGACGAAGTTTGTAGTGTCTTGGAACTAAGGGCATCTTAGGTATTTCTGTGCAAGATATTTCATATTTTAATACAATTTTGTATTCAAAAATAAGACAGGCTATCTATTGAATGCAAAAGTAAGACATGTTTTCCAGTTTTTCAGCTGATAAGGGGTGCTGAAGTGAGGTGTGTCGGAGCCTCAACTTTAAAATAGTCACGTGACTTCGCCTTTTTGCCTCTTTACCGTGGCCGGGGTCCAAAGTCATATGGTAGCATGGGCGTGACTTTCACTACAAGCCCATAGGGTTCCATGTTAAATTGCTACTTTTCCAGCTCGATTTCGAACTGTTCTTCACCTCAAATTCATATATCAAACCCACAGAAAGAAAGCGGTAATATTTTATTTCGATTTTTGGGGTCAAAGTGTCACACCCAATCAACGGTTTAAGAGTTATTAACCAAAGTATGACACCATCTCAACGATATAGTCGAAGGTCGTGGGATCGAATCCCGGGGATGCCAATAGTTTTATCGTAAAGTGGCTACATACAGAGTTTGATCGGCAACATCAACAACTAAATGATAATAATCAGGAAATCTTATTTAAAAAATATGAGATAATTTTGTATCTACTTAGCAAATGTGCTAATTGTGCAAGTGCTAATTAGGTAACTAACATCACAGTTGCTCTGCGATGTTTGCGATTATTTTTGTCAAGCGCAATTTAACTGTTCTTGTCAGATTCATAAATGATACCCACAGAATAAAGCCAAAGCATTTCTATTTTGATTTTTTGGGTTGAAATGGCAAGCCAACCAATAGTTTTCGAGTTATTGGCCAAAGTATGACCCTATGATGTAGTCCAAGAGCATGGAAGCAAATCCCGGCAAGGCAAAGGTTTTATTGGCAGTCGTTGAGAACAACGTTATATGTGTTGTGTTGCGTAGTCCCTGGGACAAACACGCCACGGAACGGAAGACTTTATTCGACACGTTCTCACGCGAGCGACTCAGACGCGGACTGCTCCGTTGGGCTCAGCCGGGTCTGTCCGGCTGCTGCGTTGGGGTCGGCCAGGTCTGTCCGGCTGCTGCGTGTGCTCGGCCGGTCTGTCCGGCCGGCCATCTGGGGGCGGTGTCGGATGACTGTGTTTCCGACACCGACATCTGGACACAACAATATTGGCAATATATGGCGCCCTGTGTCTGTTACAATTTGATAACAGGAACGGGAAATATGAAATATAATTTCCATTTCAAACGCAATGTTGGACTGGTCTTCTTCTGAAACTCATGTATATTAACAATGGCCCTTGGCATGTTGTGGTCCATATTAGTAATGATGAAGTCTTAAAACAATCAACAAGAACTGAAAATTATAAGTGTTACAATCGATATACTCTTATTAAATAGCATACCATCTTTCCTCGGTAAAACGGTCCTTCCCACTAGTCAAGCCGTATCAAAGCTGAAGCCAAAACAGGAAATATGTGAAAATAAATGCAGTATTCGAGACCCAATCAGCTGCTGCGACACAACACGACAACGGCACTCACACTATCCGTACCCGTACTCGGGATCCGATAAGCTGCAGCGGCACAACACGACAACGGCACTCACACTGTCCGTAGTCCGTACCCGGACTCGAGACCCGATATGCTTAGGCTTTCGTGACGCACTGTTTGCGCTTCCGTGCCGCCCGCCTTTCCATGACCTCCGCGCGCCGAGCACCATTTACCGCCTTCGTGCGAATAAATGTGCGAACGCGCGCAAAGGCCCTCCTAGCAGCAGCGGGTACGGAAGGGAACTTGTCGTGCAGTACACTCAGAAAAGCGGCCACCACTCTCGGTTTCCGGCTCAGCCGATTCGGCTCCAGCGCATGGTGAAGGCAGACCGCCTCTTCCATCTGTCGGAAACGTTCAAAGAATGCCTCCGTCGGGACCGTCAACCCTCCTTCACTCCGCATCCTGAGCCAGAGAGCCTCCACTGGCCCATCCTCGGTCTGCGAACACGGGGCGCCAAGAGAACGATCCCCCGCCTTGCGAGCCACGAAGCCACTCACATACGCCATGGCGCTGTCCGTCGCCGACGCACCTGCTACTGGGCCGGCTGCTGCTGCGCTCGGGGCGGTGGAGCTGCCGGCTGGTGCACTTCTCTCGTACTCCTGCAGCAGCGACGCCATCTCCGGGTCCGGCTCCACAGGCCCACAGTCGCGATCGTCGCGGCGTCGTCGCGTGTATAGTGCCCTGACCGTGGCGCGCTCACGACGTGAACTCGCGCGCGCGTGGTGGCTGCGTGTAAAACCTGAGGCAAGATTCGCTGTGTTCGATTCTTGGTGCTGTGTCAGATTATATCAGTATTCAATTGCAATGCTTGCAATGCTTTAGTCTCATCTCATTGAGAGCTTTCGATTGCCGCCCGTTTACCCCCCCCCCCCCCCCCCCCCCCAGTCAATGGCGTTCTGCTGAGACCCCAGTCAATGCCGGTTTAGTTGCCGGTGCCGGTTTGATCTGCGCGCTTGCAGTCAAAACTGCGAAATTGGGCATGTTTAGTGGGATGTAGTCATACTATCGTATGCAAATTTTCCGTCGACCCATGATCGTAATAAAGACCCATGATCGTAATAGAGTACCTTAACTAGGGGGGAAATATACGTATGATCGGAACGACCGTAGTCATGGTTTTCAGAAACTTCCTTGCAGCTATTCGGTCGAAGTGACTAAAAGCATGCGCACAAAAAACGTTCATGTCGTCAAACTATCTGCCGGTGTTTCCTTTCAGCAAGCACAAAGCGTGCGTAAACAACACAGGGCACATTAACGCCATAATATGCCCCTTTCTGCTACCGAAATTGCATTTAAATTCCTGTCAACTTCCCTCAAGAAAAGTACAAATATTGTCCTGATCCTTTCAGTTATTCCATTGCACTGATACGAACATCCTAACATCGAGGATTTATCAGAACACACGTATGTAATATGCGCCGCGAAGCGGTGCGTTTTTTGTCTCTAAATTTCTCACCATTTCACATAAAATAGGTCAGTTTTAAGTAATTTGATGGGGGCACCAGGGCATTGGTGCCCCGCCTCCCCCTCCTGGATGCAAGGGGGAACGGTGCCCGGTGCCCCCCCCCCCCCCAGTTTCACTGCCTATGGATGCGAATCCCGACTCCCTCAGGGCGACCTCAGGCGGCCGGAGTGCCCCCTCCGGCGGTCAGAGATCCCCCTCAGGCTGTCAGAGTGCCCCCTCAGGCGGCTAAAGTGACCCCTCAGGCGGCTAGAGTGACCCCTCAGGCGGCTAGAGTGCCCCCTCAGGTGGCCAGAGAACCCCTCAGGCGGCCAGAGGGCCCCCTCAGGCGGACAGAGGGCCCCCTCAGGCGGCCAGAGGGCCCCCTCAGGCGGCCAGAGGACCCCCTCAGGCGGACAGAGTACCCCTCAGGCGGCCAAAGGGCCCCTCAGGTGGCCAGAGGGCCCCCTCAGGCGGTCAGAGTGCCCCCTCAGGCGGCCAGAGGACCCCTCAGGCGGCCAGAGGACCCCCTTAGGCGGCCAGAGGACCCCCTCAGGCGGCCAGAGTGCATCTCATTCGAGGCTCGGGGGGGGGGGGGAATGACCCCCTGCCCCCCCCCCCCCCCTCTGGATCCGCCACTGGCGCGTGCCTCGTGAGGTATGTGCAAAGTATTTAGTTCCAAAACACTTTGCACAACCCTCACGCGCCACGCGCAGTGGTAGTCGCACACGTGAGTCGGCACTGGTCTCAAACAGGGTAGGGTGGATGGGGCTACTCAGCAAAGAAGTCCGCTTGTCAATCGGACGTGCGGTTGCAGAGATATGAGCTTCTCCAAAAGCTGGCGGGCATGGCATGCAGATTTACAATATACGCTTCGGAAATAGGCGGGGCCGTTCGACCCGGTTTGACTGTTTTGCGGTCTGCACGCTTTCGTTTGTCAGATAATTCCTTCTTGAATATTTTTTTGAAGCAATAATTTTGCCAGCATTCTTCGCCTAAGGCCCCATTGCATCCAACGAAACCATTTAAAATGTCAAGGATCGGCTCATTTGTTTTATTTTGGGCCTTATTTTTAGCGAATTTAACATGGGGGGGCAATGGGCGGTCGGACGCTTTTGCCTCGGTATAGATGGCGCTAGTGTCGCCCGGCGGGAACGGGCAGCGAGCGGCCGGCCGTACGGCAATCGGCTGTCTAGTTATATTATAGGTCAATGGTGTATGCCACTGACACACGGGATGTAGCGGAAGTAAACAGGGATTCAGCAAGGATTCAGCGGGAATCGACGGCCCTCAGATCGGGCTGAATTTCACAGAGCATGTAGGGAAAGTCGTCCCCTTTCAAAAAAAAATATATGAAAACACTGATCATCCCATAGAGCGGCCACAAACGCCAAAAAAAACTGTATGCCCTCAGGGCATAATCGACGAACGTATATAAACAGCGTCGTTAGCGCTAATCTACTAAGTAAAACCGATCATAATGCATACCATTCGAAAGCGCTAAATGTTCCACAGATAATCAACCCAACATAACGCACCTGAGGCCCTAGGGGCCCAGCTAGGGCCGCTTCATATTTTGTCTTAGTTAAAGGGGTTTTCCCCCTAAAAAAACGCTAGGAACCCAGCAGGGGCGGCGGAAGAGTGGGGGCAGGGGGGACAGTTGCCCCCCCCCCCCAATCAGCCGAGGGGCGCTTTGTGTTTGGCAGGGGCTGCGGATTACAAGAGAACGCCAAGGCCAAGGGAAGCCAAGGGGGGCCTCTGGACGAATGAAGGGGCACTCAGGCTGCCTGAGGGAGCGCTCTGGCCGCCTGAGGGGGCGCTCTGGGTGCCTGAGGGGGCGCTCTGGCTGCATGAGGGGCGCTCTGGCAACCTGAGGGGACGCTCTGGCCGCCTGAGGAGGCGCTCTGGCCGCCTGAGGGGGCGCTCTGGCCGCATGAGGGAGCGGTTTGGCCACCTGAGGGGCTCTCTGGCAGCCTGAGGTGTCGCTCTGGCAGAGGCGGCGGAAGAGGAGGGGAGCAGGGGAAAGGAGACAGTTTCCCCCCAAACTCAGCCGTGGGGAGCTTTGTGTTTGACAGGGGCTGCTGGCCTGAGAGGGGGCACTCTGTCGCTTGAGAGGGGGCGCTCTGGCCGCCTGAGAGGGGGTGCTCTGGTTGCCTGGGAGGGGCGCTCTAGCCGCCTGAGAGGGGGCGCTCTGGCCGCTTGAAAGAGGGCCCTCTGGCTGCTTGAAAGGGGGTGTTCTGGCCGCCTGAAAGGGGGCGCTCTGGCCGCCTGAGAGGGGGCGCTCTGGCCGCCTGAGAAAGGGCGCTCGGGCCGCTTGAGAGGAGGCGCTCTGCCCGCCTGAGAGGGGGTGCTCTGGCTGTTTGAAAGGGGGCGCTCTGGCCACCTGAGAGGGGGCACTCTGGCCGGAGGAGAAGGGGTGCTCTGGCCGCCTGAGAGGGGGTGCTCTGGTTGCCTGGGAGGGGGCGCTCTGGCCGCTTGAGAGGGCCGCTCTGGCCGCCTGAGAAGGGGCGCTCTGGCCGCCTGAAAGAGAGCCCTCTGGCTGCCTGAGAGGGGTCGCTCTGGCCACCTGAGTGGGGGCGCTCTGGACGCCTGAGAGGGGCGCTCTGTCCGCCTGAGGGGACTCTTTAGCCGCCTGAGGGGCGCTCTGGCCGCCTGAGGGGCGCTCTGGCCGCCTGAGGGGCGCTCTGGACACCTGTGTTTCAAGGCTTCATCTTACATGGATTGGAAAGGAAATAGTATCCGTTCACGAAAACACATGCTAGTTTGGAGCAAGCAATATGCCAAACGTATATATTTGATACACAAAAGCGTATACTTCAACAGACCATAATTTAGCAGACTTGCAAATTGTCAGGTAGAAGCAAGGTCGATTGAAACCCTGGCGGATCTTTAGATACAAATATATTATTTAATGATCAGCAAGGCAAGAAAACATTCCCTTTCGTTAGACAAAACGGTTGTTTATATCTATGCGAAGTTAAAGTTCATCCGATTCTATCCAGTTTATGAAACACTTGTTTATGTTCTACTTCGAATTTTCTGTGACGTTTCACGCATCCCTATTTCAAAGACAGGATAAACCATAAAATATGTTACAAGCGCTTGGTGAAAACAAAAATTGGATCCGTTAGAATGGTTTTGTTAAGAACGTTTTTATTTGTCAGCGTTCGTACGTGTTGTTGGAACGTCTTTATATCAGTATATTTTTGGGATCCGTTGGAACGGTTTCGTTAGAACGTTTTCTTTTGCAGCCTTCGTACGTGTTGTTGGCACGGCTTTTCTTCGTATATTTTGACAATGCAAGGGGCGGGGCCGATGGGGCCGCATTTGGAAGCGTTCGTACGTGGATCCATTGGAGCGTTTTTTCTTCTTTCATTGGAACGTTTTTTTTCTTCAGTGTTCGTTCGTGTTGTTGGAACGTTTTTTTCTCCGTATTTTTGACAATTGCAAGGGGCGGGGCCGCGCAAATACATCGGAAAACTTATTTACGACTTATCTACGAGATGGTCTGGGGGTCCGGGGGTGGAGACAGCCCCCCCCCCCCCCCCCCCTAGGTCACAGCGCAGGGACCGAATGCGAGCGGGTGTTCTAAACGTGCGTCCCTGTGGCCGTAATTACTGTAAAGTTTAGTCCAGGTTCGATTATATTATAACAATTGTGTAATTACAATTCTGTAATCACAATTTTGTAATTACATTTTTGTATTCCAAGATTTTAATAACATATCGAAACCAGCGCAAATTAGTCTGCCTACACATTGTTATTCATCATGAAGGCATATAATGTTTCATCACTCTATCTTTTGCGAATATGTACCAAACTTCTATGAACAATCAACTCTCATTTGAAAAAGTGCATTGAAATCGGCAGTTTAACTTGGCCCGAACGGCGAACTATTTAGTGTTCACGACTTATTAAAAAGAAATCCCATCAATTTTCAACAAACAGGTATTTAATATATTACAGTGCACACATGAAACATTTATCTAAACCGTTTATTCATAATCAATCAATAAACGTTTCAGAAAACCGTGATGCATTCCGCGGATTAACTTGGCCAAGGATGGCGACATATTTAGTGTATGCGATTTGTTTCATTGACCGATCAGGAACGTTGTCACGCTTCTTGGAGCACTTACTTCATTGCTGGCCCTATGACTTGTTTACAGATAACATTCAAACCAGAGATAGTGATAGAGATAGTGATAGAGATAGTGATAGAGATAGTGATAGTGTCACCATATGTTAACACATATTTTTTAATTTCCCATAATTTAATTTTTGCAATAGAAAATGTTGTTAGTTCACTTTTAAATTGAGGCACGATGAATTTGAAACCACACATGTGCAGGGGCGGATCCAGTTGGGGGCAAAGGGTCCATGCCCCCCCCCCCCAAGGTCCTGATACTTTGCCCCCCCCCCCCCCAAGGTCCTGATACTTTGCCCCCCCCCCCCCTCCAACGGTCGGACGTACAGTTGTAAAAATTGCCTTTGCAGCAGTCAAAATCCAGCTATCCACAGTGCAAAAACTTGCAAATTTCTCGCCGCTTCGCGGCATGACACAATGCACAATTGCTTATACAAATTTGGAAAATGGGAAAATAAATTAATTAAGTGTCTGGCAGTCTTCCCTTGGCGGTACCTAATTGCTAGCCCCAGGGCCCATTCCCTTCATAAAATATTAACTTTCAAGCGGGCGACATGTTTAGCTAGTCTGCCGAGTTCCAAAAAAAGGCGACGCGAACGCAAAGACACCGACATCGGCACCCGGAAGCTGCTTCAGCGGTGCCCAGCTTGCTGGACCGAAGAGCTAATAGTGGGGACCAGGCCAGGGCCATCTCCCCCCAGGCTCCTCCAGATCCACAGGGACCATTTATGCGCGGAAACGTCGTTCTTCCCCTTTGCTGCTTTCAAACCATTTGCATTGTTACTAGTTGTTTGTTACAGTTTGGTTCATATGTATAAAGTTATTAATATTATATGTACTATTGAGCGCTGACTGCCACCGGTCATTGTGATTTACTATCCGAGGCTAATGTATATGAAAAACTACCTTCATTTCAATATTTTTCATCATACCGAGATGTGTAACCAGGAAAAGGGGTAAAGAAAAAAAGGCTTCGAAAAGGGGCTTGGCTCCACTTACGGTCTGGCTCCAATATGAAAATTTCGTTTTCCACGACCTAAAATTAACATTTTCACGCCACTTCGCGGCGTCACATCGATGGCCATCGTCATAACGAAGCCATCGTCATCGTCTTTGGTTCGTTGTAGCGGTGAATTGAATGAATAGCATGTTTAGCTTCTTATTCTCTACAAGGCCCACCGCCTATGTGTCTGGGTTTTATCAGGCAAACCAGTAAAAAGGCGCTAAATAGCAAGTATGTACCTACTAAAACATGAAAGAACACATTAAAAATGCTGCAAAGGCCTAAATACACGCATACAAAATGGTTAGTTTTTCTTTCGTCATTTTAGCCGACCCCCCCATTCAAAAATTATTGGCGACGCCCCTGGGTACAACTGACAATTGACATAGTTTTGCTCAGTGTAAGGCAAGAGGCCTATGCCCCCCTCCCCCGGGAGGCCAGGCGGGCCCCTCTGGCGACCGAGCGAGAGCCCTCTACCAGATTGTAAAGGGCTCTGCGGATCTGCAGAGGAGGCGATAGTGTAAATTTTGAAGGAATTCGTAGGGGCCGCCCCGTAGGTCCAAAAAAATAGGAACGGCCCTAGTTGGGCCCCTAGCACTCCCAGCGGCCTTCTGATGATTGCATTAGCTTTGGTAAATTAAATACTTTCGATTGATATGCATCTTGACTGGGTTTCCTAACGTTTGTGTGGGGACAAAGGCCCCTTTACTTTACAAGAGGTCCTAATCGGCCCTGGGGGCCCTAATCTTAAATGACCAGGTATATTTCTTCAGCCAGATTTGTTTTCTTGTTCTGAGGAGTCGATAGAGTAAATTTGAAAGAAATCGTAGGGGTCGGCCCGTAGGGCCAAAACATATGAACGGCCCTAGTTAAGCCCCTAGGGCTCCCAGATGTATTCCGATGATTGTATTAGCTTTGGAAAATTGAGATCTTTCGAATGATGTTCAATTTGACTGGGTTTCCTAACGTTTTTTTACAAAGGCCCCTTTACCTTATAAAGGGAGGGGGTGGCAAGAGGCCTATCCCCGCATCCCCCGGGAGGCCAGGCGGCCCCTCTGGTGACCGAGCGAGGGCCCCTGGGGCCGAAGGCCCCAGTGTTTTGGATGGTGGCAGGCGCCTGCCGAACGCCTTACGTCGCATAAAAGAACTCCCACGAACATAACAAATCGTAACACGAATAAATAACATCACTTGTCGGTCTGTTAAAGGCATGTGTATGTTGATACGTACACAAGGGCACCAGTCAATGTGTAGAGGGCCCTCTACCATATTTTAAAGGGCCCTGCTGATCTGTAGATGTCCCCCAGCCTGCATTTAGAGGGCCCCTGTCGGTTGTAGAGGGCCCTCTGCCGGGCTTTATAGGGCCCTGCCCATCTGTAGAGGGTCCCTGCCGATCTGGAGAGGGCCCTCTTCTAGGTTTTATGGGCCCTGTCGATCTGCAGATTGTCCCAGCCAATCTGTACAGGACCCTCTGCTGGCCTTTAGATGGCCTGGCGATCTGTAGATTACCCTTCGCCGGTCTTTATATGACCCTGCCAGCATGTAGAGGGCCATATTCTAGCCTTTAAGGGCCCTGTCGATCTGCTGAGTGTCCCAGCCAATCTATAGGACCCTCTGTCGACCTTTAGAGGGCCCTGCCGGCCTTTAGAGGGCCCTGCCGATCTGTAGATCGCACTACCAAACTGCAGAGGGCCTCTGCCAGCATTTAGAGGGCTCTGCCGACCTGTAGAGGGCCCTCTATTGGCCTTTAGCGGATCCTGTCGATCTGTAGAGGGCTCTCTGCCGGCCTTTAGATGGCCTTACCGGCCTTTAGAGGGCCCTTCCGGCCTTGAGAGAGCCCTTCCGGCCTTTATATGACCCTGTCGGTCTCTATAGGGCCCTGTTCTGTGAGAGCAGCCTCATCCATCGGCCAGGCAGTGAGTTCTGTGAGAACAGCCTCATCCATTGGTCAGGCAGTGAGTTCTGTGAGAGCAGCCTCATCCATCGGTCAGGCTGTAAGTTCTGTGAGAGGACGCACGACCAGCTCTGCTGTGCTACAGCCGTGCAGAGGTATGTACCCGCAGTCAGTGGTAACACAACCCACGCCAGGCCCGGGCCGAGACCCACATCCACTCGGTCGGAGTGGCTCAGTTCCGGAGTCCAAATGTGCCAAAAACGCAGCCTTCACAGACGACCATCCAGCTCCCCCGGTACGCCTTCCCGTATAGTTACCGTCGGTGCGACCGTCCAGTCTCTCCCCGTCCTTCCCCGGCGGGCACGGCGATCCTCCCACACCGACACAGCGGCTGTGGCCGTGCTTTCCATGCGGCGACCGTGTGCCTCGCCGTCCCGCGCGGCCGCCCCCTATCGGGCAGGGCAGGATGCAGCCGACGCACATATAAGCGGCGCCGGCCGCCTCAGACCCACACTCACTCAGGCCACACTCACAAAATCGCTACACACAACCCGGTTGTTAACTCCTGCCACAGGGGTTAATTTGTAAATTTACTCATGGGGTGTCATTGTTGATGCTTTGCATCTACACCCATGGCAGACACCTGCGTGATGTGTCACTGCCGACCACCACCGTATCTTGTGTTCGATACCCACAGCTCAGGTGTTCACGGACTCCTGCCCGCCGTGTTGATGTCCAAATACACCTGCGTCTTGTGTCCGCTCGCCGCCAGTTTAGGTATCCATCTACACAACCAACCTACACCCGGCTGGTGTGTAGTTGCAGCACCTGCGTCGTGTGTCCGCTCGCCGCCAGCTGAGGTGTTCATCTATACAACTACCCTGCACCTGGCTGGTGTGTCTATCCCGTAGTTGCAGTATTGGCGTCGTGTGTCCGCTCACCGCCAGCTCAGGTATTTATCTACACCCAGGGGTGCAGGTTTATATTCAGTTGGGGAGTACAGCTCCCCCTCAAACTGGGGCTTCAACCCCTCCACCTGTAACGAAGAAGTGGGTCAAATCCGGGGAGAAATATGCATTTTGTGGATTTTGATGGCACTTTAAGCGATTTTGTCCGAGCTCAGCCCCATCCCCCCAACTTGTTTGGAGAAGCTACGCCCCTGTCTACACCTCCTACTTACACCCCGCTGAGGTGCAGAGCAGGCGTCGCGCGTAAACACTTTTCAAACCACGCGGCCGCGCGTCAGTTGGGGCGTCAGTTTTGAGCACGCATGCAGTGCGCAAGAGCGTTGGCGAACTCACTGCCTGACCGATGGATGAGGCTGCTCTCACAGAACTCATTGCCTGACCGATGAATGAGGCTGCTTTCACAGCACTCACTGCCTGACCGATGAATGAGACTCCTCTCACATAACTCACTGCCTGACCGATGGATGAGGCTGCTCTCACAGAACTCACTGCCTGACCGATGAATGAGACTCCGCTCACATAACTCACTGCCTGACCGATGGATGAGGCTGCTCTCACAGAACTCACTGCCTGACCGATGGATGAGGCTGCTCTCACAGAACTCACTGCCTGACCCATGGATGAGGCTGCTCTCACAGGACTCACTGTCTGACCGATGGATGAGGCTGCTCTCACAGAACTCACTGCCTGACCGATGGATGAGGCTGCTCTCACAGAACTCACTGCCTGACCGATGGATGAGGCTGCTCTCACAGAACTCACAGCCTGACCGATGGATGCGGCTGCTTGGTCACATGTTGCGGCGGTATCGCGCTGCAAATGGTTTCCTCTATAAAGGTACCGAGATGTGGAATATTGGAATTGTTTCCGCGAAAAGACGTGTCTGAAAAAACACCCAAGCAGTTTGCAACTCATCAAATAAAAATGAGGATTCTATACGTAAATTATTTTTTCCCGAGATGATGAATATATGATTTATATTCAGTAGTGAAAGTCGCTAAACTGCCGTTTCGCCAGTTGGTACGATCCCCCGAGTGATCACTCTGTACATGAGGACCGGATGGCAGCGGTGTGTGTGTCGGGGGGGGGGGGCTGACACGGAAGCCTTTGCGGTGGTGGCGTGATGCAAAAATGACCTCTGATCTCCGACAGACCCATTTCACATATGATATGTCGTATGAGGCGGTATCGTGTATTACAACGCCATACATAACATTGAACACAATAAGATGAGACATATACCGGCAAAACAATGTAATACAATGTGGATTAGGAACATGAATGCTAAATAACTATGCAACTGCCAACTCGTCTGCAAGTTTGTAAATATTTCCTATGCGGAGCTATTTAGTAAACACAGCAGTATAAGATGAACAAAATATCGAACCGATAGGATGATTACACGATGTGCTTTGAACACTATATATATATATATATATATATATATATATATATATATATATATATATATATATATATATATATATATATATATATATATATATATATATATATATATATATATAATATAATATAGTGTTCAATATTACATAACGCACGCATGGATGACAATAAATAAGCAATAAATATGAATAAATAGGAGTGGCATTACATATAACAACTAAGGATTGCAAAATAGCAGTGTTTGTTTTTGTACGTATTGCACTCGAGCACAGCTGTTAATGGTAATACTGGTGGACGCTGCAACGATTGACAACATGAAGAGTGTGCCCCGTATCACAGTCAGTCTTCGTGAGATAACTTCTCCCACTTCTCTGCTCCTGGTCTCCTGTCCTCCGTCTCCTCCCCAGCGATGTCGCTGTTGGTTACCTTCCTGTTGGAAGGCTCTTCACCGCCGCCACAGGGACAGCAGCGTCCGGACGACGCGTTCGCTCCGCTTGACGATGCACACGCAGCCGGTGCCCACTTCCAGGTTGACGTCGTCTACGATCACCTCCTGCCAGAGCTGGTGGCATCGGCCGGTGGCATCCGGGCCGCAAGACCGGCCAGGATGCAGACACATGTGCTCGGTGATGGTCAGCCGGCCGGCCACGGTGCGCTTCGTGGTCTCGTACGGACATTCGACGATAGTGCAGACGGAGGAGCCAGGGCCGGCCGGTACAGCCGCCGCTGTTACCGACACCAGCAGACACGCCGTCAGCAGCAGACACCGCACGGCCGTGCTGACCGCTCCATTGGAACTGGTGATGGCCATGATGACTGGAGACTGAAGGCACTGAGACGGCACCGGAGCTCTCGGACAATGCTCGGACGGGTGTCGCTCGGCAGCTGGGCTGAGTGAGTGTGGGTCTGAGGCGGCCGGCGCCGCTTATGTGCGTCGCCTGCATCCTGTCCTGCCCGATAGGGGGCGGCCGCGCGGGACGGCGAGACAGACGGTCGCCGCATGGAAAGCACGGCCACAGCCGCTGTGACGGTGTGGGAGGATCGCCGTGCCCGCCGGGAAAGGACGGGGAGAGGCCGGACGGGTTCACCGACGGTAACTAGACTGGAAACCATACCAGGGGAGCTGGATGGTCGTCTATGACGGCTGCGTTTTTGGCACATTTGGACTCCGGAACTGAGCCACTCCGACCGAGGGGATGTGGGTCTCGGCCCGGGCCTGGTATGGGATGTGTTACCAATGACCGCGGGTGCATACCTCTGCACGGCTGTAGCACAGCAGAGCTTGTCGTGCGTCCTCTCACATAACCCACTGCCTGACCGATGGATGAGGCTGCTCTCACATAACTCACTGCCTGACCGATGGATGAGGCTGCTCTCACAGAACTCACTGCCTGACCGATGGATGAGGCTGCTCTCAGAGAACTCACTGCTTGACCGATGGATGAGGTTGCTCTCACAGAACTCACTGCCTGACTGATGGATGAGGCTGCTCTCACAGAACTCACTGTCAGGCTGCTCTCACAGAACTCACTGCCTGACCGATGGATGAGGCTGCTCTCACAAAACTCACGGCCTGCCCGATGGATGAGGCTCCTCTCACAGAACTCACTGCCTGACCGATGGATGAGGCTGCTCTCACAGAACTCACTGCCTGACCGATGGATGAGGCTGCTCTCACAGAACTCACTGCCTGACCGATGGATGAGGCTGCTCTCACAGAACCCACTGCCAGACCGATGGATGTGGCTCCTCTCACAGAACCCACTGCCTGACCGATGGATGAGGCTGCTCTCACAGAACTCACTGCCTGACCGATGGATGAGGCTGCTCTCACAGAACTCACTGCCAGACCGACGGATGAGGCTCCCCTCACAGAACTCACTGCCTGACCGATGGATGAGGCTGCTCTCAAAGAACTCACTGCCTGACCGATGGATGAGGCCTCAAACCAAAGCTTTGGCCGAGCCTCCGACCGACCAATGGCTTTCAAAATGGCCGAGAATCTCAGAATCTCAAACTGGCACAGGGCCCTCTCGGGCCTGAAAATGGCCCTCTTGGATAAGCCTAGGGAATTCTCAAGTTTAGCAAAAGCCCTCTCACACTCCTTCTCTGGCCTCGTAAGGACTCTCTCAGACCAGCATATAGGTAAAGCTTTTCCACACCTGGCAAGGAGTCTCTCAGACCGGACGATGGCTCTCTCAGGTCGATCGATGATCCTCTCAAAGAAGCGGATGCTCATTGTTCCTCTCTTACCGGCTTCAAGCTCTCCGGTCGGAAAAGCGCCCTTTTAGATCGAATGAGGGTCCTCTCAAAGTGGAAAACGGCCATCTCAGGTCGGCATGGTGCCTTCCCAGGCTTGGCAAAGGTTCTACGCTTCGGCGTGAATAATCTGTGTTATGCCAGAACAGCAAAGAAGCAAAGCAGCAAATATTTGGAGGGGCCAAAGCCCAAGGTCACACAATTATAAAACAAATAATCGGATTTCGCCTTTTCATTCCTGAATAGGTGATTTAAAACAAACTTTCCTTCGTAAAAAAAATGTGTAGATCTGCATTTAAATTAGGAAATGCGCCATGTTTTGGCCGACTTCAGGCGATTTGGGAGGCCGGCCCTTCGTGCTCCTTGGATACGCCAGTGGCCAGAAAACATGTGGGGTGGGGGGGAGGGCGAGGGCCACTCCAAAAGTACATAAATCGACACCTATGCCTGTACGTATATATCAAGTGTAATACAAGGGCGGAAAGTATGGGGGGCAGAGCACGCCGTTTTTTTTTTTGGGGGGGGGGGGGGGTGAGAGCAACATTAGGAGGGGACAAGGGCCCCCAGCAGTATATACATCGACACATATGGGACTCGCGATTGAAAATGTGTGAATGTTTGCACTATGGCCTTGTATATGAGTGGAGTTGCAGTGGTGTTGCGTGAACGCATACCCATAAATGTGCATGTGCATAAATAAATGTGGCATACCTACCCATAAATGTGTTTATGTGTGTTAATAAGTGTGTGTGTGGTGGATGTAAATAAATGTGTGGATCTGCAGTGCATGAAGTGAACTGCAGTAAATAGTGCAGCTACCGGTACAAGCCACCCATAAAAAGGTGCGCCTTTTCAAGACGCTCGTTGGCATTATTTTCAATTGGAAATCCAATGGAAATTGACAAAGTTCTGGCAAATAATAATTCTAACGAAGCGACAAGGCACCGTCAACCAAAAAAAACATTGTCCAAATTCAATCGATATATTGCAGGTACCGCGACCGGCCACCCATACAAATGCGTCTTTTCACGAAGCATCCTTTTGTAATTTTCAACTGGAAATCGGTTCAAAATTGACTAAATTATTTACTTAAAACCTGGTGACACGATGTTTCAGATTTGTCGTGTTTGACTTGGACCACAACAGCGGCGATAGAGCATTCTAGACGAATCAGCTTCGTGAAACGGATTTTGAACCAATGGCTACGCCAGACGAAGAACGAGACTCCCTTGCAACTCTGTTACCAAACACATGATACGTTTCGGTGGCGGTCGGTTTAAATAGCGAAAACGAAGTGCGATAGAAATCACACTAATGCCATGTGAAACGTCACGAGATTTGTACCTTTAAAATAGCTCCCAACAGCTCCAACGGTTTTTGCGTTGAAACTCAGCAACTAGGTCGTTTTGGAAGGAAAAATGTCAGATTTAGAGATTTATCAGTACTCCCGACGATCTGGCTATCTCAGTTAAAAACTGATGTTAAAGGTGCACTATTCCCTTTAACAGATGCTCTCGCATCTGTCGACCACCCCATGGTTTCGATTTGCGAATACAAGGGAAGATGAGGATGCATTACATTGTTTCAAATCACAATTAAAACTACACTACGACTGACTGAATGACCACGGGCACATACCTACAGGAGAACGCTCCAGCATTAAAGAGAAATATTGACCTTTTTATATATTTCTCTGCATTATCTTAAGGTATCAAATTGATCGTGTCTCAATTTAAACGAGAAATAACAACTTTGTATATTTCGATAATTACATTTTTGAAAATTTAAATATATGTACTTATATATGGCGACAAAGGTATGATCCTTCTCTATATATGGCGTGACATATCTGACGTTTTTCTTTTTTTTGAAGGCATTGTTGAAGGAATTGTTTTTTTGAAGGCAAACAAATTGCCGACACTAAATAGGTCGCCGTTGGGTGCATAAATAAACCTCCGATTTCATTGCCACATTTTCGATTTTGTGTTAACTGATAAGCTAAAAGCATTTTATTATATATAACCAGAGACAAAACTATAGAAATCTCCTAATGTTGAAAATAAATTAAACATTATGACAATTGTTTTCAAAAATGAAGGGTCGCAACCACTAACTAGGCCACCGTTGGGCGCATAAGTTAATTGCTAATTTGGTTACCTTTTTATTCAATGGTTGTTGATTGTTAAGGATAGTAGGGCACATAATCACAATAGACAGAGAGCAAGACATATTTTCCATACCGTTTCGCCCAAAAGCAATAAGGGATTTTGGTGGGGACCGAAATTCGTTACAAAGTACTTGAGACTACCGGTCGTTAGAAGCGTGAAACGCTTATCAACTTTAATTTGAAATGTCTCTCGGTATGAATTTTTATTTGCAAAATGCAATCAACTTACAACATATTTTGGCCTCGCCTGTCGATTTCAAGTAATAACTCCATTTTTGTGGGAAAATTTCATTGTTTCCCTTTAATACCAACAGGTCTACTAACACCGAAATCACAACAAATTATGATCTAAATAACTATTTAGAAATAAAACATCAGCTATCACACTGTTAGTATGACACATAGAACACAAGCCACCAAAGCCATCAGGAATACCACTTTCGGCTCCTCGCCGTATAAGCCCAGTCACACAACAAGCTTCCATATGGAACGATGCCTAGTTCTGCAGATAGGCCTTTCTATATACAGTTATATCGAAACCGCATGGTAAAATTCGGCCCATACAAAATATCACGTTGGAGATAGGGAGCCTTCTAGTGGGAACAGGATGGTATATTCCCATGATCACACATTTTTGTCATTTTCTCAAAAAAGGACATACTTTCATCGCTGTCGCTAATTCCTCACACCCAACTGACAATTAATGTCGGCTCCAGACTGTGCGGAGCCGACAGTGAGCAGCCTCATCCATCGGTCAGGCAGTGAGTTCTGTGAGAGCAGCCTCATCCATCGGTCAGGGAGTGAGTTCTGTGAGAGCAGCCTCATCCATCGGTCAGGGAGTGAGTTCTGTGAGAGCAGCCTCATCCATCGGTCATGCAGTGAGTTCTGTGAGAGCAGCCTCATCCATCGGTCAGGCAGTGAGTTCTGTGAGAGGAGTCTCATCCATCGGTCAGGCAGTGAGTTCTGTGAGAGCAGCCTCATCCATCGGTCAGGCAGTGAGTTCTGTGAGAGCAGCCGCATCCATCGGTCAGGCAGTGAGTTCTGTGAGAGCAGCCTCATCCATCGGTCAGGCAGTGGGTTCTGTGAGAGCAGCCTCATCCATCGGTCAGGCAGTGAGTTCTGTGAGAGCAGCCTCATCCATCGGTCAGGCAGTGAGTTCTGTGAGAGCAGCCTCATCCATCGGTAAGGCAGTGAGATCTGTGAGAGCAGCCGCATCCATCGGCCAGGCAGTGATTTCTGTGAGAGCAGCCTCATCCATCGGTAAGGCAGTGAGTTCTGTGAGAGCAGCCGCATCCATCGGTCAGGCAGTGAGTTCTGTGAGAGCAGCCTCATCCATCGGTCAGACAGTGGGTTCTGTAAGAGGACGCATGACAAGCTCTGCTGTGCTACAGCCGTGTAGAGGCTGTACCCGCAGTCAGTGGTAACACACCCCACGCCAGGCCCGGGCCGAGACCACATCCCCTCGGTCGGAGTGGCTCAGTTCCGGAGTCCAAATGTGCCAAAAACGCAGCCGTCATACACGACCATCCAGCTCCCCCGTTACGCCTTCCCGACTGGTTACCGTCGGTGAACCCGTCCGGCCTCTCCCCATCCTTCCCCGGCGGGCACGGCGATCCTCCCACACCGACACAGCGGCTGTGGCCGTGCTTTCCATGCGGCGACCGTCTGTCTCGCCGTCCTGCGCCCCCCCCCCCCCCCCCCACCTATCGGACAGGACATGATGCAGGCGACGCACATAAGAGCGGCTCCGGCCATCTCAGAACCACACTCACTCAGCCCACACTCACAAAATCGTTACACACGACCCGGGTGTTAACTCCTGCCACAGAGGTTAATTTATAAATTTACTCATGCATGGGGTGTCATTGTTGATGCTTCGCTATGACATGACATGACAGACACCTGCGAGATGTGTCAGTGCCGACTACCATCGCATCTTGTGTCCGATACCCAAAGCTCAGGTGTTCACGGAATCCTGCCCGCTGTGTTGATGTCCAATACACCCCCATCCCCCCAACTGGGGCATCAGCCCCCCCCCCCCACCACAACCACCACCACCACCACAACTGTGACGAAGAAGTGGGTCAAAGCCGGGGAGAAATCTGCACTTTGTGGATTTTGATGGCACTTGAAGCTATTTTGTCCCAGCTCAGGTTCCCCCCTCCCACCAACTCGTCTTGGAGAAGCTACGCCCCTGTCTACACCTCCTACTTACACCCCGCTGAGGTGCAGAGCAGGCGTCGCGCGCAAACACTTTTCAAACCACGCGGCCGCGCGTCAGTTGGCGCTGAGCAAGCATGCAGTGTGCAAGGGCGTAGGGAAGGGAGGGGGGCAAGAGCACATGCCCTCGCCCCCCCCCCCCCCCCCTCCCCCCCCCCCCCCCCCTCCTCCCCCGGAGGCCTGGCGGGCCCCTCTGGCGACCGATCGAAGGCCCCCTGGGGCCGCCACAGTGTTTTGGATGGTGTCAGGCGCCCGCAAAACGCGTTACGTCACATTAAAAAACTCCCACGAACCTAAAAAAAATAGTAACACGAATAAATAACAGCACTTACTTGTCTGTTAAAGGCATGTATATGTTAATACGTACACAAGGACCCCGGCCAGTGTGGAGAGGGCCCTCTACCAGAATTTAAAGGGCCCTGCGGATCTGCAGATGGCCCTCTGCCGGCATTTAGAGGGCCCCTGTCGGTTGTAGAGGGCCCTCTGCCGGCCTTTATAGGGCCCTCTGCCGGCCTTTAGAGGGCCCTGCCGATCTGTAGATCGACCTGCCAATCTGTAGAGGGCCTCTGTCGGCATTTAGAGGGCCCTGCCGATCTGTAGAGGTCCCTCTTCCAGGCTGTATGGGCCCTCTCGATCTGCAGAGTGTCCCAGCCAATCGGAAGAGGGCTCTCTGCTGGCCTTTAGAGGGCCCTGCCGACCTGTAGAGGGCCCTCTGCCGGTCTTTATATGACCCTGCCAGTATGTAGAGGGCCCTTTTCCAGCCTTTAGGCGTCATGTGGATCTGCAGAGTGCCCCAGCCAGTCTATAGAGGACCCTCTGTCAACCTTTAGAGGGCCCTGCCGGCCTTTAGAGGGCCCTGCCGATCTGTAGATCACACTACCAATCCGCAGAGGGCCTCTGCCAGCATTTAGAGGGCCCTGTCGACCTGTAGAGGGCCCTCTTCCAGTCTTTAGGGGCCCTGCCGATCTGCATAGTTTCCCAGTCAATCTGTAGAGGGCCCTCTGCTGGCCTTTAGAGGGTCCTGTCGATCTGTAGAGGGCCCTCTACTGATCTTTAGAGGGCCATTCAAGCATGTAGAGGTTCCTCCCAACCTGTAGAGGGCCCTCCTCCAGCCTTTGGGGGCACTGGCGATCTACAGAGTGTCACAGCCAATCTATAGAGGGCTGTCTGCCGGCCTTTAGAGGGCCCTTCCGTCCTTGAGATGGCCCTTCAAGCCTTTAGTTGGCCATGTCGGCCTTTAGAGGGCCCTGCCGGCCTTTAGAGGGCCCTGCCGATCTGTAGACCACCCTGCCAATCTGCAGAGGGATCTTCCGGCATTTATAGGGCCCTGCCGACCTGTAGAGGGCCCTCTTCCAGCCTTTAAGGGTCCTGTCAATCTGCAGAGTGTGCCAGCCAATCTGTAGAGGGCCCTCTGCTGGCCTTTAGAGGGCCCTGCTGATCTGTAGAGGGCCCTCTGTCGGCCTTTAGAGGGCCCTGCCGATCTGCTGCGGATGGCCTTCTGCCGGCCTCTAAAGGCTCTTGTCGATCTGTAGAGGGCCTCTGCTGTCCTTTAGAGGGTCGTGTGGTGGTAGAGGTGGTCTGCCGGTCGAGCGCCGGTGAGGCTCTCGAAGGAAGACCAGTCACAGTTCTCATTATTTTGCAGTGTATTATGCTGGTAACGTATGAGAGGAGTGCACGGCTTTGACAATGTACGAGTATTAGCCCGGCATTGGCTGGGGTCTCAGCCGAACGTCATGGAGTGGGGGTGTCGTTTTTCGCCCCCCCCCCCCCCCCCGCCCCAGATTATCTTCCGAACCAATAACCGCAGCGTCGACCTGCAGAGGTGGCCAAATATCTCGTCTGGATACACATCCGGACAAACACGTTGGACCGGACTTTCCTTAGCGACCCCCAGTGAAAATACTCGAATTTTGAAAAATGGCGTAAAAATGGTGCCTTATCTCCATTAGGTAAAAGTGATTTGCGAAAAACTGTTTTGCCAAAAATTAAATACATTTGATGACTAACATAGTTACCGATATATTTGGGGGTTTCTCGAGGGAAGTCCTAAAACTGGCAAATCTGATCTTTGATACCTCTGGTGACCTCAATATTGACCTGACCTAAAAAAAGACAGATATACCTTCGATAGAGCTTGTCTCGGGCTATCTAACGCCGTTTCCGCTTGTCGCCACGTTGCGCGGTTTTCGAGATCTTAGGAGGGATCCCCCCTCTAGGGCGTGTATTTATCAGAGGCCCTCCAGGACGCGTGTTAAGATATAACTCCATCGTGTTGTAGAAGCCCCTCGTATCACAATATGGTGTATTTTTTCAAGAAAATTTATAAGCAAACGGCATCCAAAGCTGTTTGGTAAATCAAGATATAAGAAACATGTTATTTCGGAATTTTGTAGAAATTTTGTAACTTTATCGTACATGTGCACAATCGGCATGTACGTATAGTGTTGTTTCCTTAATTCGAATTGAAGAAGATTGAGGATATTATTTTGATTACCCCGCGCCCTGCTGGAGGACGCAGAATCTGCCCCCCCCCCCCCTGATGTTCTCAATAACTTGAAAACAGTGATAGACATCGACGTCAACCTTTCAGTACCTTATGCTGCATCAATTATATATCTCATCACAGCATTTCAATTAAAATGGTGGAATACTTTGGGAGATAATGACGTTTTAATCACGTCATGTCATGCCATTTTTGGTGGAAAAATAATAAATGTTTGCAAAATCGTACAAAATCGAGTTTTGAAGAAAATTGCAAATAGAATACGTCAAAAGAAAGGAAATGACATTATATTGAAAATGGTTCTTGCGGATTTTCGACATTTCGAGTTTTTGACTCCCAAAAATACAAATATATTGTTTCGTTGTCGAAAGTTATTTGTCGTTGCTTTACAACATACACTACACTGTACTGTTTTAATTATGTGGGCCCCCTAGGGAACAAGGGCACCTCTGATGCTATTTGGCCCCCCTGGGAAAAATCCTGCCTACGCACCTGGCAGTGCATCGAAACGTTGTCACTTGCCAGTGTTCAAGTTAACGTATGGAGTTGCGGAAGGCTGTCAATCGTGCGTCGTGATTGGAGTTAAGTACCTAATTGCGAGCTGCGAGTGTGCAATACATGCGTTCTGTTTATATTATACATGTAGTTAGTTGTTATTTTGTGATCGAAACATTGGGTCAATGACTTTAGGGAGCCATAAGTCTCTAGAAATAATGCATGTATTACGCCTGGTTATTGTGATTTACTCTGGCGTGGCCGTGTCGCAATGGGGTAAAAGCTCAGGGATTGGTGCAGCCATATTGACACCTAAAAGGGTGGTATTTGAGTATCTTAAAAAATTAACAACATTGTGGATTCAGATCAGACTGGTTATTGATTCGACACTAATTGAATTAATTGGAATCGTTCAATCAAAATTAATTGAATAAGAAAATAATTGATTCACCACCAGATATTTTGTTTCATGAATCGTGATTGAATCAAAACCCGCATCAAATCAAGGTTGATTTAATCAAAAGATTAACGATTCTTAACGCTTCAAGTACCTACACCAGTAAATTGTGCAAATACATGCAATCCCAGCGGCTACATTCACTTATACTGAAATAAAAAAATACTATTGCTGTAACAAGGTTTTAATGATCATATATATGTGCCTGTTTTCATTGTTATTGATTTGACATACATGCACCTCATATTTTTAAATGTTGAATCAAACGTGAATCGATTAAAATATTTGTTTTGATTCTTTGAATCGGAAGGAATCAGTTCTCAAAATTGTATCCGTAAATCGAACGGTGATTGAATCATTCAGATACCAAAATGAATGATGATTGAATCGTTCCAAAAAAGTTTCGTTTCTTTGTTTATTTGCTTTCATCGCCAGCAGAGTCATTCTCCACTGACAGGCGAAGTCAAAAAGATAAAAGACATGAAACACAGCACATGTATCACAGCCTAAAGTCGTTCAAGTAGAAGATGAATGACATGATGAACGAAGTGATGATGTCTATACGGTTATAAAACGTACCTGATCATGAGAGCTCTAAAAACGCCAAAACTGTCATGAAAGATGTCTGCGTTCAAATGACTGGCCAATACAACATTCATGGCATTAGGGATCCTGCAGAACATCCCTGATTCGATAGTTCTGACTCGAGCTCGAGGCACGCCGAACAGGGTGAGGGTGCGGGTCGATCGAGCCGGCAGGTGCACAGGAAAAGAGTTAAGCAGAACCTGAGAGTCCACTCTCCCCCGCAGAATGTTCCTCAGGAAGAGCATTTCATGCTGCACTCTGCGTTGTGTAAAGGTGGAATTTTGAAATGGAGCAGAAGGCAACCGTAAGAAAAAGAATTCGTTTGACCGGAGGAAGTGTGAGCTAGCAGCCAAATGAGGAACTTGTGCTGCACTCGATCGACCCGCACCTTGTGGGAGTTGGCTGCCCCCGCCCAGACCACGCTGCAATATTCTCAAATCGATCGCACATTCGCGAAGTACGCAGCCAGTACCGCGCTTCGGTTGAATTTTGACTTGCTGGTACCTACCTGGAAAGAGCGGAAAAGGAGGCCGAGTGCCCGGTTGGCCCTGCTGACAGTTTCCGATGCATGTGGTGCGAAAAGAAACATTTGGTGTCCAGCGTTACACCCTGGTCCCTGATCTTACTCACATGTTCCAGCTCGGTACCAGCGATACAATACTTGGTCTGGACGGCTGCACGCCTGAGAGTCATTGTAAACAATATGCATTTTGCAGGGTTGAGAGCCAGTCCCCACCTGACGGACCACGCTGCCAGATAGCTATGATCCCTCTGCAGCAACAGTCCGTCAGATGGAGAGGTGATTTTACGGAAAATTTTGACATCATCGGCATACGGAAGGCAGCCGGATTCTATTTGGCACGGTATATCGTTAATACACATCGAAAAGAGAAGGGGAGCCAAAAGTGATCCTTCTGGAACACTGGAGATAACCGGTTTCCAGTCGGATGTTTTTCCGTTGACGATAATAAACAGTTGAATCAATAACCAGTCTGATTCAGATGACTCCCGGAATCAAACACCCATGCAGAGTCCAACAAAATATAGGGGGGTTACTGGCCAAATTCTGGGGCGTTCAGTTTTTTAGTGCGACCCCCAATTTGGGATCTGACACCTCGCCGGACATTCGTGGCGCAAAAATAGGGGTTTATGACTCCTCAAAGAGGTGTCATTGCAGGCTAAAGTGGATGTGTGAAACCCGAGATTGACAAGGCACGTAGTCAGGATTTCATCCAGGGGGCGGCGCCTCGAAAGGGCCCCTTTCCCGAGCCTGAAAGGGCCCCTTCCCAAGCGTTGAAAGGCCCAAACAAAACGGATGAAAAGGCACGTTAGAATGATGGAAAATGCAGTATGACAGGTATGGCATGGGCCATACCTAATTTTAGGAGCTGGAGTTAGCAGACTGCCATATCAACTTTTGAACCAGCGACACCAATTTGGAATCAGCTATACCCACTTGGAATATTTTTTTTTAAGCTGAAGACCTGGAACTCTTAACGCGAAAATGTTGAGTCTTATGCCCTAGATAATATGCTTTCTCATCAATGCATCACAGTGGGTTGGAGATCCCAAGAGAGTTTATTTACCGTTTACTATGGCACGTTCACCATAAAGAAGACACGTGACCGTGAAGAGAAAAATTCAAAATGGAGGGCAATTCCGCCCCAGGGCACCTGTCCCGAACGGCCACCAGCACAAGCCCTTTCGTAACACAATAGCTGACTGCCGCCTGAGCCTGTCGGCAGTTCCAGCGCAGCGCAAAAATTTTCATCACAAAACCGCCCTAAAAAAACATCACAAAAAACAAATTTTTCAATATATTCAAAAACCGGAAGATATATTGGAGAACCAAGTATGGACGATGCCCAAACCGAATTTCTAAGCAATATTTATATTTTCTAGTGGCTTATGGCGCCCTAAAGTCATTGACCCAATGTTTCGATCACAAAATAACAACTAACTACATGTATAATATAAACAGAACGCATGTATTGCACACTCGCAGCTCGCAATTAGGTACTTAACTCCGATCACGACGCACGATTGACAGCCTTCCGCAACTCCATACGTTAACTTGAACACTGGCAAGTGGCAACGGTTCGATGCACTGCCAGGTGCGTAGCCAGGATTTTTCCCAGGAGGACAAATGGGATCAGAGGTGCCCTTGTTCCCGAGGGGGCCCACATAATTAAAACAGTACAGTATGTTGTATTTTGTAAAACAGCGACAAGAAACTTTCGACAACGAAACAATATATTTTCATTTTTGGGAGTCAAAAACTCAAAATTTCGCAAATACGCGAGAACCATTTTCAATATAATGTCCTTTCCTTTCTTTTTACGTTTTGTATTTGCAATTTGCTTCAAAACTCGATTTTCTACGATTTTGAAAACATTTATTATTTTTCCACCAAAAATGGCATGATATGACATGATTAAAATGTCATTATCTCCCAAAGTACTCACCCATTGTCATTGAAATACTGTGATGAGACGTATAATTGATGCAGCATAAGTACTGAAAGATTGACGTCGATATCTATCATTGTTTTTAAGTTATTGAGAACATCAGGGAGAGGGGGCAGATTCTGCCTCATCCAGCGGGTCGCGGGTTAATCAAAATAATATCCTCAATCTTCTTCAATTCGAATTAAGTAAAACACAGTACGTATATGCTGATTGTGCACATGTACGATAAAGATACAAAATCTCTGCACAATTTCGAAATAACATGTTCCTTATATCTTGGTTTAAGGAACAGCTTTGGATACCGTTTCCTTATAAATTTTCTTGAAAAAATACACCATATTGTGATACGAGGGGTTTCTACAACACGATAGTCATATCTTAACACGCGCCCCGGAGGGCCTCTGATAATTACACGCCCTGGAGGGGGGGGGGGATCCCCCCCCCCCCTAAGATGTCGAAAACCAAGCAACGTAGCGACAAGCGGAAACGGCGTTAGATAGCTCGAGACAAGCTCTATCGAAGGTATATCTGTCTTTGTTTTAGATCAGGTCAATATTAAGGTCACCAGAGGTATCGAAAATCAGATTTGCCAGTTTTAGTACTTTACTCCAGAAACCCCCAAATATATCGGGAACTATGATAGCTAGAAGCAAACGAAAAAAGCAATAGAAAGCTCTTGAAATATGCAATCGCCACTTGTGTCCTCACATTTGAGCTCAGGTCAATATTTTGGCTCAAGAGGTCATCAAATGTTTTTTTTTTTTTAAATGGCAAAAAGTTTTTTCGCAAATAACTTTTACCTAATGAAGATAAGGCACTACATTTTTACGCCATTTTTCAGAATTCGAAGATTTTCACGGGGGTCGCTAATGAAAGTACGGTACAACGTGTTTGTCCGGATGTGTGTCCAGACGAGATATTTGGCCACCTCTGCAGGTCGACGCTGCGGATATTGGTTCGGAAGATAATCAGGGGGCGAACCCCCACCCCAGCCAATGGCGTTCGGCTGAGACCCCAGCCAATGCCGGGTTAATGCTCGTACATTGCAAAGCTTTGCACTCCTCGCAGACATTACCAGCATGCTACACTGAAAAATAATGAGAACTGTGACTGGTCTTCCTTCGAGAGCCTCACTGGCGCTCGACCGGCAGACCACCTCTACCACCACAGGACCCTCTAAAGGACAGCAGAGGCCCTCTACATATCGACAAGAGCCTCTAAAGGCCGGCAGATGGCCATCTGCAGATCGGCAGGGCCCTCTAAAGGCCAGCAGAGGGCCGTCTACAGATTGGCTGGGACACTGCAGATCGACAGGGCCCCTAAAGGCTGGAAGAGGGCCTTCTACAGGTCGGCAGGGCCCTATAAATGCCAGCAGAGTCCCTCTGCAGATTGGCAGGGCGATCTATAGATTGGCAGGGCCCTCTAAAGGCCGACAGGGCCCTATAGAGACCGACAGGGTCATATAAAGGCCGGAAGGGCTCTCTCAAGGCCGGAAGGGCCCTCTAAAGGCCGGTAAGGCCATCTAAAGGCCGGCAGAGAGCCCTCTACAGATCGACAGGATCCGCTAAAGGCCAATAGAGGGCCCTCTACAGGTCGGCAGAGCCCTCTAAATGCTGGCAGAGGCCCTCTGCAGTTTGGTAGTGCGATCTACAGATCGGCAGGGCCCTCTAAAGGCCGGCAGGGCCCTCTAAAGGTCGACAGAGGGTCCTATAGATTGGCTGGGACACTCAGCAGATCGACAGGGCCCTTAAAGGCTAGAATATGGCCCTCTACATGCTGGCAGGGTCATATAAAGACCGGCGAAGGGTAATCTACAGATCGCCAGGCCATCTAAAGGCCAGCAGAGGGTCCTGTACAGATTGGCTGGGACAATCTGCAGATCGACAGGGCCCATAAAACCTAGAAGAGGGCCCTCTCCAGATCGGCAGGGACCCTCTACAGATGGGCAGGGCCCTATAAAGCCCGGCAGAGGGCCCTCTACAACCGACAGGGGCCCTCTAAATGCAGGCTGGGGGACATCTACAGATCAGCAGGGCCCTTTAAAATATGGTAGAGGGCCCTCTACACATTGACTGGTGCCCTTGTGTACGTATCAACATACACATGCCTTTAACAGACCGACAAGTGATGTTATTTATTCGTGTTACGATTTGTTATGTTCGTGGGAGTTCTTTTATGCGACGTAAGGCGTTCGGCAGGCGCCTGCCACCATCCAAAACACTGGGGCCTTCGGCCCCAGGGGCCCTCGCTCGGTCACCAGAGGGGCCGCCTGGCCTCCCGGGGGATGCGGGGGATAGGCCTCTTGCCACCCCCTCCCTTGCCAACGCTCTTGCGCACTGCATGCGTGCTCAAAACTGACGCCCCAACTGACGCGCGGCCGCGTGGTTTGAAAAGTATTTACGCGCGACGCCTGCTCTGCACCTCAGCGGGGTGTAAGTAGGAGGTGTAGACAGGGGCGTAGCTTCTCCAAACAAGTTGGGGGGATGGGGCTGAGCTCGGACAAAATCGCTTAAAGTGCCATCAAAATCCACAAAATGCATATTTCTCCCCGGATTTGACCCACTTCTTCGTTACAGGTGGAGGGGTTGAAGCCCCAGTTGGAGGGGGAGCTGTACTCCCCAACTGAATAGAAACCTGCACCCCTGGGTGTAGATAAATACCTGAGCTGGCGGTAAGCGGACACACGACGCCGATACTGCAACTACGGGATAGACACACCAGCCAGGTGCAGGGTAGTTGTATAGATGAACACCTCAGCTGGCGGCGAGCGGACACACGACGCAGGTGCTGCAACTACACACCAGCCGGGTGTAGGTTGGTTGTGTAGATGGATACCTAAACTGGCGGCGAGCGGACACACGACGCAGGTGTATTGGACATCAACACAGTGAGCAGGTGTCCGTGAACACCTGAGCTGTGGGTATCGAACACAAGATACGGTGGTGGTCGGCACTGACACATCACGCAGGTGTCTGCCATGGGTGTAGATGCAAAGCATCAACAATGACACCCCATGAGTAAATTTATAAATTAACCCCTGTGGCAGGAGTTAACAACCGGGTTGTGTGTAGCGATTTTGTGAGTGTGGCCTGAGTGAGTGCGGGTCTGAGGCGGCCGGCGCCGCTTATATGTGCGTCGGCTGCATCCTGCCCTGCCCGATAGGGGGCGGCCGCGCGGGACGGCGAGGCACACGGTCGCCGCATGGAAAGCACGGTCACAGCCGCTGTGTCGGTGTGGGAGGATCGCCGTGCCCGCTGGGGAAGGACGGGGAGAGACTGGACGGTCGCACCGACGGTAACTAGACGGGAAGGCGTACCGGGGGAGCTGGATGGTCGTCTGTGAAGGCTGCGTTTTTGGCACATTTGGACTCCGGAACTGAGCCACTCCGACCGAGTGGATGTGGGTCTCGGCCCGGGCCTGGCGTGGGTTGTGTTACCACTGACTGCGGGTACATACCTCTGCACGGCTGTAGCCCAGCAGAGCTGGTCGTGCGTCCTCTCACAGAACTTACAGCCTGACCGATGGATGAGGCTGCTCTCACAGAACTCACTGCCTGACCAATGGATGAGGCTGCTCTCACATAACTCACTGCCAGGCTGCTCTCACAGAACTCACTGCCTGACCGATGGATGAGGCTGCTCTCACAGAACTCATTGCCTGACCGATGAATGAGGCTGCTTTCACAGCACTCACTGCCTGACCGATGAATGAGACTCCTCTCACATAACTCACTGCCTGACCGATGGATGAGGCTGCTCTCACAGAACTCACTGCCTGACCGATGAATGAGACTCCGCTCACATAACTCACTGCCTGACCGATGGATGAGGCTGCTCTCACAGAACTCACTGCCTGACCGATGGATGAGGCTGCTCTCACAGAACTCACTGCCTGACCGATGGATGAGGCTGCTCTCACAGGACTCACTGTCTGACCGATGGATGAGGCTGCTCTCACAGAACTCACTGCCTGACCGATGGATGCGGCTGCTTGGTCACATGTTGCGGCGGTATCGCGCTGCAAATGGTTTCCTCTATAAAGGTACCGAGATGTGGAATATTGGAATTGTTTCCGCGAAAAGACGTGTCTGAAAAAAACACCCAAGCAGTTTGCAACTCATCAAATAAAAATGAGGATTCTATACGTAAATTATTTTTTCCCGAGATGATGAATATATGATTTATATTCAGTAGTGAAAGTCGCTAAACTGCCGTTTCGCCAGTTGGTACGATCCCCCGAGTGATCACTCTGTACATGAGGACCGGATGGCAGCGGTGTGTGTGTCGGGGGGGGGGGCTGACACGGAAGCCTTTGCGGTGGTGGCGTGATGCAAAAATGACCTCTGATCTCCGACAGACCCACTTCACATATGATATGTCGTATGAGGCGGTATCGTGTATTACAACGCCATACATAACATTGAACACAATAAGATGAGACATATACCGGCAAAACAATGTAATACAATGTGGATTAGGAACATGAATGCTAAATAACTATGCAACTGCCAACTCGTCTGCAAGTTTGTAAATATTTCCTATGCGGAGCTATTTAGTAAACACAGCAGTATAAGATGAACAAAATATCGAACCGATAGGATGATTACACGATGTGCTTTGAACACTATATATATATATACATAATATATATATATATATATATATATATATATATATATATATATATATATATATATATATATATATATATATATATATATAATATAATATAGTGTTCAATATTAAATAACGCACGCATGGATGACAATAAATAAGCAATAAATATGAATAAATAGGAGTGGCATTACATATAACAACTAAGGATTGCAAAATAGCAGTGTTTGTTTTTGTACGTATTGCACTCGAGCACAGCTGTTAATGGTAATACTGGTGGACGCTGCAACGATTGACAACATGAAGAGTGTGCCCCGTATCACAGTCAGTCTTCGTGAGATAACTTCTCCCACTTCTCTGCTCCTGGTCTCCTGTCCTCCGTCTCCTCCCCAGCGATGTCGCTGTTGGTTACCTTCCTGTTGGAAGGCTCTTCACCGCCGCCACAGGGACAGCAGCGTCCGGACGACGCGTTCGCTCCGCTTGACGATGCACACGCAGCCGGTGCCCACTTCCAGGTTGACGTCGTCTACGTTCACCTCCTGCCAGAGCTGGTGGCATCGGCCGGTGGCATCCGGGCCGCAAGACCGGCCAGGATGCAGACACATGTGCTCGGTGATGGTCAGCCGGCCGGCCACGGTGCGCTTCGTGGTCTCGTACGGACATTCGACGATAGTGCAGACGGAGGAGCCAGGGCCGGCCGGTACAGCCGCCGCTGTTACCGACACCAGCAGACACGCCGTCAGCAGCAGACACCGCACGGCCGTGCTGACCGCTCCATTGGAACTGGTGATGGCCATGATGACTGGAGACTGAAGGCACTGAGACGGCACCGGAGCTCTCGGACAATGCTCGGACGGGTGTCGCTCGGCAGCTGGGCTGAGTGAGTGTGGGTCTGAGGCGGCCGGCGCCGCTTATGTGCGTCGCCTGCATCCTGTCCTGCCCGATAGGGGGCGGCCGCGCGGGACGGCGAGACAGACGGTCGCCGCATGGAAAGCACGGCCACAGCCGCTGTGACGGTGTGGGAGGATCGCCGTGCCCGCCGGGAAAGGACGGGGAGAGGCCGGACGGGTTCACCGACGGTAACTAGACTGGAAACCATACCAGGGGAGCTGGATGGTCGTCTATGACGGCTGCGTTTTTGGCACATTTGGACTCCGGAACTGAGCCACTCCGACCGAGGGGATGTGGGTCTCGGCCCGGGCCTGGTATGGGATGTGTTACCAATGACCGCGGGTGCATACCTCTGCACGGCTGTAGCACAGCAGAGCTTGTCGTGCGTCCTCTCACATAACCCACTGCCTGACCGATGGATGAGGCTGCTCTCACAGAACTCACTGCCTGACCGATGGATGAGGCTGCTCTCACAGAACTCACTGCCTGACCGATGGATGAGGCTGCTCTCAGAGAACTCACTGCTTGACCGATGGATGAGGTTGCTCTCACAGAACTCACTGCCTGACCGATGGATGAGGCTGCTCTCACAGAACTCACTGTCAGGCTGCTCTCACAGAACTCACTGCCTGACCGATGGATGAGGCTGCTCTCACAAAACTCACGGCCTGCCCGATGGATGAGGCTCCTCTCACAGAACTCACTGCCTGACCGATGGATGAGGCTGCTCTCACAGAACTCACTGCCTGACCGATGGATGAGGCTGCTCTCACAGAACTCACTGCCTGACCGATGGATGAGGCTGCTCTCACAGAACCCACTGCCAGACCGATGGATGTGGCTCCTCTCACAGAACCCACTGCCTGACCGATGGATGAGGCTGCTCTCACAGAACTCACTGCCTGACCGATGGATGAGGCTGCTCTCACAGAACTCACTGCCAGACCGACGGATGAGGCTCCCCTCACAGAACTCACTGCCTGACCGATGGATGAGGCTGCTCTCAAAGAACTCACTGCCTGACCGATGGATGAGGCCTCAAACCAAAGCTTTGGCCGAGCCTCCGACCGACCAATGGCTTTCAAAATGGCCGAGAATCTCAGAATCTCAAACTGGCACAGGGCCCTCTCGGGCCTGAAAATGGCCCTCTTGGATAAGCCTAGGGAATTCTCAAGTTTAGCAAAAGCCCTCTCACACTCCTTCTCTGGCCTCGTAAGGACTCTCTCAGACCAGCATATAGGTAAAGCCTTTCCACACCTGGCAAGGAGTCTCTCAGACCGGACGATGGCTCTCTCAGGTCGATCGATGATCCTCTCAAAGAAGCGGATGTTCATTGTTCCTCTCTTACCGGCTTAAAGCTCTCCGGTCGGAAAAGCGCCCTTTTAGATCGAATGAGGGTCCTCTCAAAGTGGAAAACGGCCATCTCAGGTCGGCATGGTGCCTTCCCAGGCTTGGCAAAGGTTCTACGCTTCGGCGTGAATAATCTGTGTTATGCCAGAACAGCAAAGAAGCAAAGCAGCAAATATTTGGAGGGGCCAAAGCCCAAGGTCACACAATTATAAAACAAATAATCGGATTTCGCCTTTTCATTCCTGAATAGGTGATTTAAAACAAACTTTCCTTCGTAAAAAAAATGTGTAGATCTGCATTTAAATTAGGAAATGCGCCATGTTTTGGCCGACTTCAGGCGATTTGGGAGGCCGGCCCTTCGTGCTCCTTGGATACGCCAGTGGCCAGAAAACATGTGGGGTGGGGGGGAGGGCGAGGGCCACTCCAAAAGTACATAAATCGACACCTATGCCTGTACGTATATATCAAGTGTAATACAAGGGCGGAAAGTATGGGGGGGCAGAGCACGCCGTTTTTTTTTGGGGGGGGGGGGTGAGAGCAACATTAGGAGGGGACAAGGGCCCCCAGCAGTATATACATCGACACATATGGGACTCGCGATTGAAAATGTGTGAATGTTTGCACTATGGCCTTGTATATGAGTGGAGTTGCAGTGGTGTTGCGTGAACGCATACCCATAAATGTGCATGTGCATAAATAAATGTGGCATACCTACCCATAAATGTGTTTATGTGTGTTCATAAGTGTGTGTGTGGTGGATGTAAATAAATGTGTGGATCTGCAGTGCATGAAGTGAACTGCAGTAAATAGTGCAGCTACCGGTACAAGCCACCCATAAAAAGGTGCGCCTTTTCAAGACGCTCGTTGGCATTATTTTCAATTGGAAATCCAATGGAAATTGACAAAGTTCTGGCAAATAATAATTCTAACGAAGCGACAAGGCACCGTCAACCAAAAAAAACATTGTCCAAATTCAATCGATATATTGCAGGTACCGCGACCGGCCACCCATACAAATGCGTCTTTTCACGAAGCATCTTTTTGTAATTTTCAACTGGAAATCGGTTCAAAATTGACTAAATTATTTACTTAAAACCTGGTGACACGATGTTTCAGATTTGTCGTGTTTGACTTGGACCACAACAGCGGCGATAGAGCATTCTAGACGATTCAACTTCGTGAAACGGATTTTGAACCAATGGCTACGCCAGACGAAGAACGAGACTCCCTTGCAACTCTGTTACCAAACACATGATACGTTTCGGTGGCGGTCGGTTCAAATAGCGAAAACAAAGTGCGATAGAAATCACACTAATGCCATGTGAAACGTCACGAGATTTGTACCTTTAAAATAGCTCCCAACAGCTCCAACGGTTTTTGCGTTGAAACTCAGCAACTAGGTCGTTTTGGAAGGAAAAATGTCAGATTTAGAGATTTCTCAGTACTCCCGACGATCTGGCTATCTCAGTTGAAAACTGATGTTAAAGGTGCACTATTCCCTTTAACAGATGCTCTCGCATTTGTCGACCACCCCATGGTTTCGATTTGCGAATACAAGCGAAGATGAGGATGCATTAAATTGTTTCAAATCACAATTAAAACTACAATACGACTGACTGAATGACCACGGGCACACACCTACAGGAGAACGCTCCAGCATTAAAGAGAAATATTGACCTTTTGATATATTTCTCTGCATTATCTTAAGGTATCAAATTGATCGTGTCTCAATTTAAAAGAGAAATAACAACTTTGTATATTTCGATAATTACATTTTTGAAAATGTAAATATATGTACTTGTATATGGCGACAAACGGTATGATTCTTCTCTATATATGGCGTGACATATCTGGCGTTTTTCTTTCTTTTGAAGGCATTGCTGAAGGCATTGTTCTTTTGAAGGCAAACAAATTGCCGACACTAAATAGGTCGCCGTTGGGTGCATAAATAAACCTCTGATTTCATTGCCACATTTTTTATTTTGTGTTAGCTGATAAGCTAAAAGCATTTGATTATATATAACCAGAGACAAAACTATAGAAATCTCCTAATGTTGAAAATAAATTAAACATTATGACAATTGTTTTCAAAAATGAAGGGTCGCAACCACTAACTAGGCCACCGTTGGGTGCATAAGTTAATTGCTAATTTGGTTACCTTTTTATTCAATGTTTGTTGATTGTTAAGGATAGTAGGGCACATAATCACAATAGACAGAGTGCAAGACATATTTTCCATACCGTTTCGCCCAAAAGCAATACGGGATTTTGGTGGGGACCGAAATTCGTTACAAAGTACTTGAGACTACCGGTCGTTAGAAGCGTGAAACGCTTATCAACTTTAATTTGAAATGTCTCTCGGTATGGATTTTTATTTGCAAAATGCAATCAACTTACAACATATTTTGGCCTCGCCTGTCGATTTCAAGTAATAACTCCATTTTTGTGGGAAAATTTCATTGTTTCCCTTTAATACCAACAGGTCTACTAACACCGAAATCACAACAAATTATGATCTAAATAACTATTTAGAGATAAAACATCAGCTATCACACTGTTAGTATGACACATAGAATACAAGCCACCAAAGCCATCAGGAATACCACTTTCGGCTCCTCGCCGTATAAGCCCGGTCACACAACAAGCTTCCATATGGAACGATGCCTAGTTCTGCAGATAGGCCTTTCTATATACAGCTATATCGAAACCGCATTGTAAAATTCGGCCCATACAGAATATCACGTTGGAGATAGGGAGCCTTCTAGTGGGAACAGGATGGTATATTCCCATGATCACACATTTTTGTCATTTTCTCAAAAAAGGACATACTTTCATCGCTGTCACTGATTCCTCACACCCAACGGACAATTAATGTCGGCTCCAGACTGTGCGGAGCCGACAGTGAGCAGCCTCATCCATCGGTCAGGCAGTGAGTTCTGTGAGAGCAGCCTCATCCATCGGTCAGGCAGTGAGTTCTGTGAGAGCAGCCTCATCCATCGGTCAGGCAGTGAGTTCTGTGAGAGCAGCCTCATCCATCGGTCAGGCAGTGAGTTCTGTGAGAGCAGCCTCATCCATAGGTCAGGCAGTGAGCTCTGTGAGAGCAGCCTCATCCATCGGTCAGGCAGTGAGTTCTGTGAGAGGAGTCTCATCTATCGGTCAGGCAGTGAGTTCTGTGAGAGCAGCCTCATCCATCGGTCGGGCAGTGGGTTCTGTGAGAGCAGCCTGGCAGTGAGTTCTGTGAGAGGAGCCTCATCCATCGGTCAGGCAGTGAGTTATGTGAGAGCAGCCTCATCCATCGGTCAGGCAGTGAGTTCTGTGAGAGGAGCCTCATCCATCGGTCAGGCAGTGAGTTCTGTGAGAGCAGCCTCATCTATCGGTCAGGCAGTGAGTTCTGTGAGAGCAGCCTCGTCCATCGGTCAGGCAGTGAGTTCTGTGAGAGGAGTCTCATCCATCGGTCAGGCAGTGAGTTCTGTGAGAGGAGCCTCATCCATCGGTCAGGCAGTGAGTTATGTGAGAGCAGCCTCATCCATCGGTCAGGCAGTGAGTTCTGTGAGAGGAGCCTCATCCATCGGTCAGGCAGTGAGTTCTGTGAGAGCAGCCTCATCTATCGGTCAGGCAGTGAGTTCTGTGAGAGCAGCCTCGTCCATCGGTCAGGCAGTGAGTTCTGTGAGAGGAGTCTCATCCATCGGTCAGGCAGTGAGTTCTGTGAGAGGAGCCTCATCCATCGGTCAGGCAGTGAGTTATGTGAGAGCAGCCTCATCCATCGGTCAGGCAGTGAGTTCTGTGAGAGGAGCCTCATCCATCGGTCAGGCAGTGAGTTCTGTGAGAGCAGCCTCATCCATAGGTCAGGCAGTGAGCTCTGTGAGAGCAGCCTCATCCATCGGTCAGGCAGTGAGTTCTGTGAGAGGAGTCTCATCCATCGGTCAGGCAGTGAGTTCTGTGAGAGGAGCCTCATCCATCGGTCAGGCAGTGAGTTATGTGAGAGCAGCCTCATCCATCGGTCAGGCAGTGAGTTCTGTGAGAGGAGCCTCATCCATCGGTCAGGCAGTGAGTTCTGTGAGAGCAGCCTCATCTATCGGTCAGGCAGTGAGTTCTGTGAGAGCAGCCTCGTCCATCGGTCAGGCAGTGAGTTCTGTGAGAGCAGCCTCATCCATCGGTCAGGCAGTGAGTTCTGTGAGAGCAGCCTCATCCATCGGTCAGGCAGTGAGTTCTGTGAGAGCAGCATCATCCATCGGTCAGGCAGTGAGTTCTGTGAGAGCAGCCTCATCCATCGGTCAGGCAGTGAGTTCTGTGAGAGCAGCCGCATCCATCGCTCAGGCAGTGAGTTCTGTGAGAGCAGCCTCATCCATCGGTCAGGCAGTGAGTTCTGTGAGAGCAGCCGCATCCATCGCTCAGGCAGTGAGTTCTGTGAGAGCAGCCTCATCCATCGGTCAGGCAGTGAGTTCTGTGAGAGCAGCCTCATCCATCGGTCAGACAGTGAGTTCTGTGAGAGCAGCCTCATCCATCGGTCAGGCAGTGAGTTCTGTGAGAGCAGCCTCATCCATCGGTCAGGCTGTGAGTTCTGTGAGAGGACGCACGACAAGCTCTGCTGTGCTACAGCCGTGCAGAGGTATGTACCCGCAGTCAGTGGTAACACAACCCACGCCAGGCCCGGGCCGAGACCCACATCCACTCGGTCGGAGTGGCTCAGTTCCGGAGTCCAAATGTGCCAAAAACGCAGCCTTCATAGACGACCATCCAGCTCCCCCGGTACGCCTTCCCGTCTAGTTACCGTCGGTGCGACCGTCCAGTCTCTCCCCGTCCTTCCCCGGCGGGCACGGCGATCCTCCCACACCGACACAGCGGCTGTGGCCGTGCTTTTCATGAGGCGACCGTCTGTTTCGCCGTCCTGCGCGCCCCCCCCCCCCCCCCCCCCCCCCACCTATCGGACAGGACATGATGCAGGCGACGCACATAAGAGCGGCTCCGGCCATCTCAGAACCACACTCACTCAGCCCACACTCACAAAATCGTTACACACGACCCGGGTGTTAACTCCTGCCACAGGGGTTATTTATAAATTTACTCATGCATGGGGTGTCATTGTTGATGCTTCGCTATCCACACCCATGACGGACACCTGCGAGATGTGTCAGTGCCGACTACCACCGCATCTTGTGTTCGATACCAAAGCTCAGGTGTTCACGGAATCCTGCCCGCTGTGTTGATGTCCAATACACCCCCATCCCCTGGGGCATCAGCCCCCCCCCCCACCACCACCACCACAACCACCACCAACCACCACACAACTGTGACGAAGAAGTGGGTCAAAGCCGGGGAGAAATCTGCACTTTGTGGAATTTGATGGCACTTGAAGCTATTTTGTCCCAGCTCAGGTTCCCCCTCCCACCAACTCGTCTTGGAGAAGCTACGCCCCTGTCTACACCTCCTACTTACACCCCGCTGAGGTGCAGAGCAGGCGTCGCGCGCAAACACTTTTCAAACCACGCGGCCCGCGCGTCAGTTGGCGCTGAGCAAGCATGCAGTGTGCAAGGGCGTAGGGAAGGGAGGGGGGCAAGAGCACATGCCCTCGCTCCCCCCCCCCCCCCCCTCCTCCCCCGGAGGCCTGGCGGGCCCCTCTGGCGACCGATCGAAGGCCCCCTGGGGCCGCCACAGTGTTTTGGATGGTGTCAGGCGCCCGCAAAACGCGTTACGTCACATTAAAAAACTCCCACGAACCTAAAAAAAATAGTAACACGAATAAATAACAGCACTTACTTGTCTGTTAAAAGCATGTATATGTTAATACGTACACAAGGACCCCGGCCAGTGTGGAGAGGGCCCTCTACCAGAATTTAAAGGGCCCTGCGGATCTGCAGATGGCCCTCTGCCGGCATTTAGAGGGCCCCTGTCGGTTGTAGAGGGCCCTCTGGCCGGCCCTTTAGTAGGGCCCTCTGCCGGCCTTTAGAGGGCTCCTGCCGATCTGTAGATCGACCTGCCAATCTGTAGAGGGCCTCTGTCGTCATTTAGAGGGCCCTGCCGATCTGTAGAGGTCCCTCTTCCAGGCTGTATGGGCCCTCTCGATCTGCAGAGTGTCCCAGCCAATCGGAAGAGGGCTCTCTGCTGGCCTTTAGAGGGCCCTGCCGACCTGTAGAGGGCCCTCTGCCGGTCTTTATATGACCCTGCCAGTATGTAGAGGGCCCTTTTCCAGCCTTTAGGCGTCATGTGGATCTGCAGAGTGCCCCAGCCAGTCTATAGAGGACCTCTGTCAACCTTTAGAGGGCCCTGCCGGCCTTTAGAGGGCCCTGCCGATCTGTAGATCACACTACCAATCCGCGGAGGGCCTCTGCCAGCATTTAGAGGGCCCTGTCGACCTGTAGAGGGCCCTCTTCCAGTCTTTAGGGGCCTTGCCGATCTGCATAGTTTCCCAGTCAATCTGTAGAGGGCCCTCTGCTGGCCTTTAGAGGGTCCTGTCGATCTGTAGAGGGCCCTCTACTGATCTTTAGAGGGCCATTCAAGCATGTAGAGGTTCCTCCCAACCTGTAGAAGGCCCTCCTCCAGCCTTTGGGGGCACTGGCGATCTACAGAGTGCCACAGCCAATCTATAGAGGGCTGTCTGCCGGCCTTTAGAGGGCCCTTCCGTCCTTGAGATGGCCCTTCCAGCCTTTAGTTGGCCATGTCGGCCTTTAGAGGGCCCTGCCGGCCTTTAGAGGGCGCTGCCGATCTGTAGACCACCCTGCCAATCTGCAGAGGGAATCTTCCGGCATTTATAGGGCCCTGCCGACCTGTAGAGGGCCCTCTTCCAGCCTTTAAGGGTCCTGTCAATCTGCAGAGTGTGCCAGCCAATCTGTAGAAGGCCCTCTGCTGGCCTTTAGAGGGCCCTGCTGATCTGTAGAGGGCCCTCTGTCGGCCTTTAGAGGGCCCTGCAGATCTGCTGCGGATGGCCTTCTGCCGGCCTCTAAAGGCTCTTGTCGATCTGTAGAGGGCCTCTGCTGTCCTTTAGAGGGTCGTGTGGTGGTAGAGGTGGTCTGCCGGTCGAGCGCCGGTGAGGCTCTCGAAGGAAGACCAGTCACAGTTCTCATTATTTTGCAGTGTATTATGCTAGTAACGTATGAGAGGAGTGCACGGCTTTGACAATGTACGAGTATTAGCCCGGCATTGGCTGGGGTCTCAGCCGAACGTCATGGAGTGGGGGTGTCGTTTTTCGCCCCCCCCCCCCCCGCCCCAGATTATCTTCCGAACCAATAACCGCAGCGTCGACCTGCAGAGGTGGCCAAATATCTCGTCTGGATACACATCCGGACAAACACGTTGGACCGGACTTTCCTTAGCGACCCCCAGTGAAAATACTCGAATTTTGAAAAATGGCGTAAAAATGGTGCCTTATCTCCATTAGGTAAAAGTGATTTGCGAAAAACTGTTTTGCCAAAAATTAAATACATTTGATGACTAACATAGTTACCGATATATTTGGGGGTTTCTCGAGGGAAGTCCTAAAACTGGCAAATCTGATCTTTGATACCTCTGGTGACCTCAATATTGACCTGACCTAAAAAAAGACAGATATACCTTCGATAGAGCTTGTCTCGGGCTATCTAACGCCGTTTCCGCTTGTCGCCACGTTGCGCGGTTTTCGAGATCTTAGGAGGGATCCCCCCTCTAGGGCGTGTATTTATCAGAGGCCCTCCAGGACGCGTGTTAAGATATAACTCTATCGTGTTGTAGAAGCCCCTCGTATCACAATATGGTGTATTTTTTCAAGAAAATTTATAAGCAAACGGTATCCAAAGCTGTTTGGTAAATCAAGATATAAGAAACATGTTATTTCGGAATTTTGTAGAAATTTTGTAACTTTATCGTACATGTGCACAATCGGCATGTACGTATAGTGTTGTTTCCTTAATTCGAATTGAAGAAGATTGAGGATATTATTTTGATTACCCCGCGCCCTGCTGGAGGACGCAGAATCTGCCCCCCCCCCCCCCCCCCTGATGTTCTCAATAACTTGAAAACAGTGATAGACATCGACGTCAACCTTTCAGTACCTTATGCTGCATCAATTATATATCTCATCACAGCATTTCAATTAAAATGGTGGAATACTTTGGGAGATAATGACGTTTTAATCACGTCATGTCATGCCATTTTTGGTGGAAAAATAATAAATGTTTGCAAAATCGTACAAAATCGAGTTTTGAAGAAAATTGCAAATAGAATACGTCAAAAGAAAGGAAATGACATTATATTGAAAATGGTTCTTGCGGATTTTCGACATTTCGAGTTTTTGACTCCCAAAAATACAAATATATTGTTTCGTTGTCGAAAGTTATTTGTCGTTGCTTTACAACATACACTACACGGTACTGTTTTAATTATGTGGGCCCCCTAGGGAACAAGGGCACCTCTGATGCTATTTGGCCCCCCTGGGAAAAATCCTGCCTACGCACCTGGCAGTGCATCGAAACGTTGTCACTTGCCAGTGTTCAAGTTAACGTATGGAGTTGCGGAAGGCTGTCAATCGTGCGTCGTGATTGGAGTTAAGTACCTAATTGCGAGCTGCGAGTGTGCAATACATGCGTTCTGTTTATATTATACATGTAGTTAGTTGTTATTTTGTGATCGAAACATTGGGTCAATGACTTTAGGGAGCCATAAGTCTCTAGAAATAATGCATGTATTACGCCTGGTTATTGTGATTTACTCTGGCGTGGCCGTGTCGCAATGGGGTAAAAGCTCAGGGATTGGTGCAGCCATATTGACACCTAAAAGGGTGGTATTTGAGTATCTTAAAAAATTAACAACATTGTGGATTCAGATCAGACTGGTTATTGATTCGACACTAATTGAATTAATTGGAATCGTTCAATCAAAATTAATTGAATAAGAAAATAATTGATTCACCACCAGATATTTTGTTTCATGAATCGTGATTGAATCAAAACCCGCATCAAATCAAGGTTGATTTAATCAAAAGATTAACGATTCTTAACGCTTCAAGTACCTACACAAGTAAATTGTGCAAATACATGCAATCCCAGCGGCTACATTCACTTATACTGAAATAAAAAAATACTATTGCTGTAACAAGGTTTTAATGATCATATATATATGTGCCTGTTTTTATTGTAATTGATTTGACATACATGCACCTCATATTTTTAAATGTTGAATCAAACGTGAATCGATTAAAATATTTGTTTTGATTCTTTGAATCGGAAGGAATCAGTTCTCAAAATTGTATCCGTAAATCGAACGGTGATTGAATCATTCAGATACCAAAATGAATGATGATTGAATCGTTCCAAAAAAGTTTCGTTTCTTTGTTTATTTGCTTTCATCGCCAGCAGAGTCATTCTCCACTGACAGGCGAAGTCAAAAAGATAAAAGACATGAAACACAGCACATGTATCACAGCCTAAAGTCGTTCAAGTAGAAGATGAATGACATGATGAACGAAGTGATGATGTCTATACGGTTATAAAACGTACCTGATCATGAGAGCTCTAAAAACGCCAAAACTGTCATGAAAGATGTCTGCGTTCAAATGACTGGCCAATACAACATTCATGGCATTAGGGATCCTGCAGAACATCCCTGATTCGATAGTTCTGACTCGAGCTCGAGGCACGCCGAACAGGGTGAGGGTGCGGGTCGATCGAGCCGGCAGGTGCACAGGAAAAGAGTTAAGCAGAACCTGAGAGTCCACTCTCCCCCGCAGAATGTTCCTCAGGAAGAGCATTTCATGCTGCACTCTGCGTTGTGTAAAGGTGGAATTTTGAAATGGAGCAGAAGGCAACCGTAAGAAAAAGAATTCGTTTGACCGGAGGAAGTGTGAGCTAGCAGCCAAATGAGGAACTTGTGCTGCACTCGATCGACCCGCACCTTGTGGGAGTTGGCTGCCCCCGCCCAGACCACGCTGCAATATTCTCAAATCGATCGCACATTCGCGAAGTACGCAGCCAGTACCGCGCTTCGGTTGAATTTTGACTTGCTGGTACCTACCTGGAAAGAGCGGAAAAGGAGGCCGAGTGCCCGGTTGGCCCTGCTGACAGTTTCCGATACATGTGGTGCGAAAAGAAACATTTGGTGTCCAGCGTTACACCCTGGTCCCTGATCTTACTCACATGTTCCAGCTCGGTACCAGCGATACAATACTTGGTCTGGACAACAATGACTCTCAGACGCCTATACAACTCTGACAACATGACTCTCAGACGCCTGAGAGTCATTGTAAACAATATGCATTTTGCAGGGTTGAGAGCCAGTCCCCACCTGACGGACCACGCTGCCAGATAGCTATGATCCCTCTGCAGCAACAGTCCGTCAGATGGAGAGGTGATTTTACGGAAAATTTTGACATCATCGGCATACGGAAGGCAGCCGGATTCTATTTGGCACGGTATATCGTTAATACACATCGAAAAGAGAAGGGGAGCCAAAAGTGATCCTTCTGGAACACTGGAGATAACCGGTTTCCAGTCGGATGTTTTTCCGTTGACGATAATAAACAGTTGAATCAATAACCAGTCTGATTCAGATGACTCCCGGAATCAAACACCCATGCAGAGTCCAACAAAATATAGGGGGGTTACTGGCCAAATTCTGGGGCGTTCAGTTTTTTAGTGCGACCCCCAATTTGGGATCTGACACCTCGCCGGACATTCGTGGCGCAAAAATAGGGGTTTATGACTCCTCAAAGAGGTGTCATTGCAGGCTAAAGTGGATGTATGAAACCCGAGATTGACAAGGCACGTAGTCAGGATTTCATCCAGGGGGCGGCGCCTCGAAAGGGCCCCTTTCCCGAGCCTGAAAGGGCCCCTTCCCAAGCGTTGAAAGGCCCAAACAAAACGGATGAAAAGGCACGTTAGAATGATTGAAAATGCAGTATGACAGGTATGGCATGGGCCATACCTAATTTTAGGAGCTGGAGTTAGCAGACTGCCATATCAACTTTTGAACCAGCGACACCAATTTGGAATCAGCTATACTCACTTGGAATATTTTTTTTTTAAGCTGAAGACCTGGAACTCTTAACGCGAAAATGTTGAGTCTTATGCCCTAGATAATATGCTTTCTCATCAATGCATCACAGTGGGTTGGAGATCCCAAGAGAGTTTATTTACCGTTTACTATGGCACGTTCACCATAAAGAAGACACGTGACCGTGAAGAGAAAAATTCAAAATGGAGGGCAATTCCGCCCCAGGGCACCTGTCCCGAACGGCCACCAGCACAAGCCCTTTCGTAACACAATAGCTGACTGCCGCCTGAGCCTGTCGGCAGTTCCAGCGCAGCGCAAAAATTTTCATCACAAAACCGCCCTAAAACAACATCACAAAAAACAAATTTTTCAATATATTCAAAAACCGGAAGATATATTGGAGAACCAAGTATGGACGATGCCCAAACCGAATTTCTAAGCAATATTTATATTTTCTAGTGGCTTATGGCGCCCTAAAGTCATTGACCCAATGTTTCGATCACAAAATAACAACTAACTTCATGTATAATATAAACAGAACGCATGTATTGCACACTCGCAGCTCGCAATTAGGTACTTAACTCCGATCACGACGCACGATTGACAGCCTTCCGCAACTCCATACGTTAACTTGAACACTGGCAAGTGGCAACGGTTCGATGCACTGCCAGGTGCGTAGCCAGGATTTTTCCCAGGAGGACAAATGGGATCAGAGGTGCCCTTGTTCCCGAGGGGGCCCACATAATTAAAACAGTACAGTATGTTGTATTTTGTATAACAGCGACAAGAAACTTTCGACAACGAAACAATATATTTTCATTTTTGGGAGTCAAAAACTCAAAATTTCGCAAATCCGCGAGAACCATTTTCAATATAATGTCCTTTCCTTTCTTTTTACGTTTTGTATTTGCAATTTGCTTCAAAACTCGATTTTCTACGATTTTGAAAACATTTATTATTTTTCCACCAAAAATGGCATGATATGACATGATTAAAATGTCACTATCTCCCAAAGTACTCACCCATTGTCATTGAAATACTGTGATGAGACGTATAATTGATGCAGCATAAGTACTGAAAGATTGACGTCGATATCTATCATTGTTTTTAAGTTATTGAGAACATCAGGGAGAGGGGGCAGATTCTGCCTCATCCAGCGGGGCGCGGGTTAATCAAAATAATATCCTCAATCTTCTTCAATTCGAATTAAGGAAAACACAGTACGTATATGCTGATTGTGCACATGTACGATAAAGATACAAAATCTCTGCACAATTTCGAAATAACATGTTCCTTATATCTTGGTTTAAGGAACAGCTTTGGATACCGTTTCCTTATAAATTTTCTTGAAAAAATACACCATATTGTGATACGAGGGGTTTCTACAACACGATAGTCATATCTTAACACGCGCCCCGGAGGGCCTCTGATAATTACACGCCCTGGAGGGGGGGGATCCCCCCCTAAGATGTCGAAAACCAAGCAACGTAGCGACAAGCGGAAACGGCGTTAGATAGCTCGAGACAAGCTCTATCGAAGGTATATCGGTCTTTGTTTTAGATCAGGTCAATATTAAGGTCACCAGAGGTATCGAAAATCAGATTTGCCAGTTTTAGTACTTTACTCCAGAAACCCCCAAATATATCGGGAACTATGATAGCTAGAAGCAAACGAAAAAAGCAATAGAAAGCTCTTGAAATATGCAATCGCCACTTGTGTCCTCACATTTGAGCTCAGGTCAATATTTTGGCTCAAGAGGTCATCAAATGTTTTTTTTTAATAAAAATGGCAAAAAGTTTTTTTTCGCAAATAACTTTTACCTAATGAAGATAAGGCACTACATTTTTACGCCATTTTTCAGAATTCGAAGATTTTCACGGGGGTCGCTAATGAAAGTACGGTACAACGTGTTTGTCCGGATGTGTGTCCAGACGAGATATTTGGCCACCTCTGCAGGTCGACGCTGCGGATATTGGTTCGGAAGATAATCAGGGGGCGAACCACCCCAGCCAATGGCGTTCGGCTGAGACCCCAGCCAATGCCGGGTTAATGCTCGTACATTGCAAAGCTTTGCACTCCTCGCAGACATTACCAGCATGCTACACTGAAAAATAATGAGAACTGTGACTGGTCTTCCTTCGAGAGCCTCACTGGCGCTCGACCGGCAGACCACCTCTACCACCACAGGACCCTCTAAAGGACAGCAGAGGCCCTCTACATATCGACAAGAGCCTCTAAAGGCCGGCAGATGGCCATCTGCAGATCGGCAGGGCCCTCTAAAGGCCAGCAGAGGGCCGTCTACAGATTGGCTGGGACACTGCAGATCGACAGGGCCCCTAAAGGCTGGAAGAGGGCCTTCTACAGGTCGGCAGGGCCCTATAAATGCCAGCAGAGTCCCTCTGCAGATTGGCAGGGCGATCTATAGATTGGCAGGGCCCTCTAAAGGCCGACAGGGCCCTATAGAGACCGACAGGGTCATATAAAGGCCGGAAGGGCTCTCTCAAGGCCGGAAGGGCCCTCTAAAGGCCGGTAAGGCCATCTAAAGGCCGGCAGAGAGCCCTCTACAGATCGACAGGATCCGCTAAATGCCAATAGAGGGCCCTCTACAGGTCGGCAGAGCCCTCTAAATGCTGGCAGAGGCCCTCTGCAGTTTGGTAGTGCGATCTACAGATCGGCAGGGCCCTCTAAAGGCCGGCAGGGCCCTCTAAAGGTCGACAGAGGGTCCTATAGATTGGCTGGGACACTCAGCAGATCGACAGGGCCCTTAAAGGCTAGAATATGGCCCTCTACATGCTGGCAGGGTCATATAAAGACCGGCGAAGGGTAATCTACAGATCGCCAGGCCATCTAAAGGCCAGCAGAGGGTCCTGTACAGATTGGCTGGGACAATCTGCAGATCGACAGGGCCCATAAAACCTAGAAGAGGGCCCTCTCCAGATCGGCAGGGACCCTCTACAGATGGGCAGGGCCCTATAAAGCCCGGCAGAGGGCCCTCTACAACCGACAGGGGCCCTCTAAATGCAGGCTGGGGGACATCTACAGATCAGCAGGGCCCTTTAAAATATGGTAGAGGGCCCTCTACACATTGACTGGTGCCCTTGTGTACGTATCAACATACACATGCCTTTAACAGACCGACAAGTGATGTTATTTATTCGTGTTACGATTTGTTATGTTCGTGGGAGTTCTTTTATGCGACGTAAGGCGTTCGGCAGGCGCCTGCCACCATCCAAAACACTGGGGCCTTCGGCCCCAGGGGCCCTCGCTCGGTCACCAGAGGGGCCGCCTGGCCTCCCGGGGGATGCGGGGGATATGCCTCTTGCTACCCCCTCCCTTGCCAACGCTCTTGCGCACTGCATGCGTGCTCAAAACTGACCCCCAACTGACGCGCGGCCGCGTGGTTTGAAAAGTGTTTACGCGCGACGCCTGCTCTGCACCTCAGCGGGGTGTAGGTAGGAGGTGTAGACAGGGGCGTAGCTTCTCCAAACAAGTTGGGGGATGGGGCTGAGCTCGGACAAAATCGCTTAAAGTGCCATCAAAATCCACAAAATGCATATTTCTCCCCGGATTTGACCCACTTCTTCGTTACAGGTGGAGGGGTTGAAGCCCCAGTTGGAGGGGGAGCTGTACTCCCCAACTGAATATAAACCTGCACCCCTGGGTGTAGATAAATACCTGAGCTGGCGGTGAGCGGACACACGACGCCGATACTGCAACTACGGGATAGACACACCAGCCAGGTGCAGGGTAGTTGTATAGATGAACACCTCAGCTGGCGGCGAGCGGACACACGACGCAGGTGCTGCAACTACACACCAGCCGGGTGTAGGTTGGTTGTGTAGATGGATACCTAAACTGGCGGCGAGCGGACACACGACGCAGGTGTATTGGACATCAACACGGCGGGCAGGAGTCCGTGAACACCTGAGCTGTGGGTATCGAACACAAGATACGGTGGTGGTCGGCAGTGACACATCACGCAGGTGTCTGCCATGGGTGTAGATGCAAAGCATCAACAATGACACCCCATGAGTAAATTTACAAATTAACCCCTGTGGCAGGAGTTAACAACCGGGTTGTGTGTAGCGATTTTGTGAGTGTGGCCTGAGTGAGTGTGGGTCTGAGGCGGCCGGCGCCGCTTATATGTGCGTCGGCTGCATCCTGCCCTGCCCGATAGGGGGCGGCCGCTTGGGACGGCGAGGCACACGGTCGCCGCATGGAAAGCACGGCCACAGCCGCTGTGTCGGTGTGGGAGGATCGCCGTGCCCGCCGGGGAAGGACGGGGAGAGACTGGACGGTCGCACCGACGGTAACTATACGGGAAGGCGTACCGGGGGAGCTGGATGGTCGTCTGTGAAGGCTGCGTTTTTGGCACATTTGGACTCCGGAACTGAGCCACTCCGACCGAGTGGATGTGGGTCTCGGCCCGGGCCTGGCGTGGGTTGTGTTACCACTGACTGCGGGTACATACCTCTGCACGGCTGTAGCACAGCAGAGCTGGTCGTGCGTCCTCTCACAGAACTTACAGCCTGACCGATGGATGAGGCTGCTCTCACAGAACTCACTGCCTGACCAATGGATGAGGCTGTTCTCACAGAACTCACTGCCTGGCCGATGGATGAGGCTGCTCTCACAGAACTCACTGCCTGACCGATGGATGAGGCTGCTCTCACAGAACTCATTGCCTGACCGATGAATGAGGCTGCTTTCACAGCACTCACTGCCTGACCGATGAATGAGACTCCTCTCACATAACTCACTGCCTGACCGATGGATGAGGCTGCTCTCACAGAACTCACTGCCTGACCGATGAATGAGACTCCGCTCACATAACTCACTGCCTGACCGATGGATGAGGCTGCTCTCACAGAACTCACTGCCTGACCGATGGATGAGGCTGCTCTCACAGAACTCACTGCCTGACCGATGGATGAGGCTTCTCTCACAGAACTCACTGCCTGACCGATGGATGAGGCTGCTCTCACAGAACTCACAGCCTGACCGATGGATGCGGCTGCTTGGTCACATGTTGCGGCGGTATCGCGCTGCAAATGGTTTCCTCTATAAAGGTACCGAGATGTGGAATATTGGAATTGTTTCCGCGAAAAGACGTGTCTGAAAAAACACCCAAGCAGTTTGCAACTCATCAAATAAAAATGAGGATTCTATACGTAAATTATTTTTTCCCGAGATGATGAATATATGATTTATATTCAGTAGTGAAAGTCGCTAAACTGCCGTTTCGCCAGTTGGTACGATCCCCCGAGTGATCACTCTGTACATGAGGACCGGATGGCAGCGTGTGTGTGTCGGGGGGGGGGGGGGGCTGACACGGAAGCCTTTGCGGTGGTGGCATGATGCAAAAATGACCTCTGATCTCCGACAGACCCACTTCACATATGATATGTCGTATGAGGCGGTATCGTGTATTACAACGCCATACATAACATTGAACACAATAAGATGAGACATATACCGGCAAAACAATGTAATACAATGTGGATTAGGAACATGAATGCTAAATAACTATGCAACTGCCAACTCGTCTGCAAGTTTGTAAATATTTCCTATGCGGAGCTATTTAGTAAACACAGCAGTATAAGATGAACAAAATATCGAACCGATAGGATGATTACACGATGTGCTTTGAACACTATATATATATATATATATATATATATATATATATATATATATATATATATATATATATATATATATATATATATATATATATATATATATATAATATAATATAGTGTTCAATATTAAATAACGCACGCATGGATGACAATAAATAAGCAATAAATATGAATAAATAGGAGTGGCATTACATATAACAACTAAGGATTGCAAAATAGCAGTGTTTGTTTTTGTACGTATTGCACTCGAGCACAGCTGTTAATGGTAATACTGGTGGACGCTGCAACGATTGACAACATGAAGAGTGTGCCCCGTATCACAGTCAGTCTTCGTGAGATAACTTCTCCCACTTCTCTGCTCCTGGTCTCCTGTCCTCCGTCTCCTCCCCAGCGATGTCGCTGTTGGTTACCTTCCTGTTGGAAGGCTCTTCACCGCCGCCACAGGGACAGCAGCGTCCGGACGACGCGTTCGCTCCGCTTGACGATGCACACGCAGCCGGTGCCCACTTCCAGGTTGACGTCGTCTACGATCACCTCCTGCCAGAGCTGGTGGCATCGGCCGGTGGCATCCGGGCCGCAAGACCGGCCAGGATGCAGACACATGTGCTCGGTGATGGTCAGCCGGCCGGCCACGGTGCGCTTCGTGGTCTCGTACGGACATTCGACGATAGTGCAGACGGAGGAGCCAGGGCCGGCCGGTACAGCCGCCGCTGTTACCGACACCAGCAGACACGCCGTCAGCAGCAGACACCGCACGGCCGTGCTGACCGCTCCATTGGAACTGGTGATGGCCATGATGACTGGAGACTGAAGGCACTGAGACGGCACCGGAGCTCTCGGACAATGCTCGGACGGGTGTCGCTCGGCAGCTGGGCTGAGTGAGTGTGGGTCTGAGGCGGCCGGCGCCGCTTATGTGCGTCGCCTGCATCCTGTCCTGCCCGATAGGGGGCGGCCGCGCGGGACGGCGAGACAGACGGTCGCCGCATGGAAAGCACGGCCACAGCCGCTGTGACGGTGTGGGAGGATCGCCGTGCCCGCCGGGAAAGGACGGGGAGAGGCCGGACGGGTTCACCGACGGTAACTAGACTGGAAACCATACCAGGGGAGCTGGATGGTCGTCTATGACGGCTGCGTTTTTGGCACATTTGGACTCCGGAACTGAGCCACTCCGACCGAGGGGATGTGGGTCTCGGCCCGGGCCTGGTATGGGATGTGTTACCAATGACCGCGGGTGCATACCTCTGCACGGCTGTAGCACAGCAGAGCTTGTCGTGCGTCCTCTCACATAACCCACTGCCTGACCGATGGATGAGGCTGCTCTCACAGAACTCACTGCCTGACCGATGGATGAGGCTGCTCTCACAGAACTCACTGCCTGACCGATGGATGAGGCTGCTCTCAGAGAACTCACTGCTTGACCGATGGATGAGGTTGCTCTCACAGAACTCACTGCCTGACCGATGGATGAGGCTGCTCTCACAGAACTCACTGTCAGGCTGCTCTCACAGAACTCACTGCCTGACCGATGGATGAGGCTGCTCTCACAAAACTCACGGCCTGCCCGATGGATGAGGCTCCTCTCACAGAACTCACTGTCTGACCGATGGATGAGGCTGCTCTCACAGAACTCACTGCCTGACCGATGGATGAGGCTGCTCTCACAGAACTCACTGCCTGACCGATGGATGAGGCTGCTCTCACAGAACCCACTGCCAGACCGATGGATGTGGCTCCTCTCACAGAACCCACTGCCTGACCGATGGATGAGGCTGCTCTCACAGAACTCACTGCCTGACCGATGGATGAGGCTGCTCTCACAGAACTCACTGCCAGACCGACGGATGAGGCTCCCCTCACAGAACTCACTGCCTGACCGATGGATGAGGCTGCTCTCAAAGAACTCACTGCCTGACCGATGGATGAGGCCTCAAACCAAAGCTTTGGCCGAGCCTCCGACCGACCAATGGCTTTCAAAATGGCCGAGAATCTCAGAATCTCAAACTGGCACAGGGCCCTCTCGGGCCTGAAAATGGCCCTCTTGGATAAGCCTAGGGAATTCTCAAGTTTAGCAAAAGCCCTCTCACACTCCTTCTCTGGCCTCGTAAGGACTCTCTCAGACCAGCATATAGGTAAAGCCTTTCCACACCTGGCAAGGAGTCTCTCAGACCGGACGATGGCTCTCTCAGGTCGATCGATGATCCTCTCAAAGAAGCGGATGTTCATTGTTCCTCTCTTACCGGCTTAAAGCTCTCCGGTCGGAAAAGCGCCCTTTTAGATCGAATGAGGGTCCTCTCAAAGTGGAAAACGGCCATCTCAGGTCGGCATGGTGCCTTCCCAGGCTTGGCAAAGGTTCTACGCTTCGGCGTGAATAATCTGTGTTATGCCAGAACAGCAAAGAAGCAAAGCAGCAAATATTTGGAGGGGCCAAAGCCCAAGGTCACACAATTATAAAACAAATAATCGGATTTCGCCTTTTCATTCCTGAATAGGTGATTTAAAACAAACTTTCCTTCGTAAAAAAATGTGTAGATCTGCATTTAAATTAGGAAATGCGCCATGTTTTAGCCGACTTCAGGCGATTTGGGAGGCCGGCCCTTCGTGCTCCTTGGATACGCCAGTGGCCAGAAAACATGTGGGGTGGGGGGGAGGGCGAGGGCCACTCCAAAAGTACATAAATCGACACCTATGCCTGTACGTATATATCAAGTGTAATACAAGGGCGGAAAGTATGGGGGGGCAGAGCACGCCGTTTTTTTTTTGGGGGGGGGGGGGGGTGAGAGCAACATTAGAAGGGGACAAGGGCCCCCAGCAGTATATACATCGACACATATGGGACTCGCGATTGAAAATGTGTGAATGTTTGCACTATGGCCTTGTATATGAGTGGAGTTGCAGTGGTGTTGCGTGAACGCATACCCATAAATGTGCATGTGCATAAATAAATGTGGCATACCTACCCATAAATGTGTTTACGTGTGTTCATAAGTGTGTGTGTGGTGGATGTAAATAAATGTGTGGATCTGCAGTGCATGAAGTGAACTGCAGTAAATAGTGCAGCTACCGGTACAAGCCACCCATAAAAAGGTGCGCCTTTTCAAGACGCTCGTTGACATTATTTTCAATTGGAAATCAATGGAAATTGACAAAGTTCTGGCAAATAATAATTCTAACGAAGCGACAAGGCACCGTCAACCAAAAAAAAACATTGTCCAATTCAATCGATATATTGCAGGTACTGCGACCGGCCACCCATACAAATGCGTCTTTTCACGAAGCATCCTTTTGTAATTTTCAACTGGAAATCGGTTCAAAATTGACTAAATTATTTACTTAAAACCTGGTGACACGATGTTTCAGATTTGTCGTGTTTGACTTGGACCACAACAGCGGCGATAGAGCATTCTAGACGAATCAGCTTCGTGAAACGGATTTTGAACCATGGCTACGCAGACGAAGAACGAGACTCCCTTGCAACTCTGTTACAAACACATGATGCGTTTCGAGTGGCGGTCGGTTTTAAATAGCGAAAACGAAGTGCGATAGAAATCACACTAATGCCATGTGAAACGTCACGAGGATTTGTACCTTTAAAATAGCTCCCAACAGCTCCAACGGTTTTTGCGTTGAAACTCAGCAACTAGGTCGTTTTGGAAGGAAAAATGTCAGATTAGAGATTTATCAGTACTCCCGACGATCTGGCTATCTCAGTTAAAAACTGATGTTAAAGGTGCACTATTCCCTTTAACAGATGCTCTCGCATTTGTCTCGACCACCCCATGGTTTCGATTTGCGAATACAAGCGAAGATGAGGATGCATTACATTGTTTCAATCACAATTAAAACTACACTACGACTGACTGAATGACCACGGGCACATACCTACAGGGAGAACGCTCCAGCATTAAAGAGAAATATTGACCTTTTATATATTTCTCTGCATTATCTTAAGGTATCAAATTGATCGTGTCTCAATTTAAACGAGAAATAACAACTTTGTATATTTCCGATAATTACATTTTTGAAAATTGAAATATATGTACTTATATATGGCGACAAACGGTATGATCCTTCTCTATATATGGCGTGACATATCTGACGTTTTTCTTTTTTTTGAAGCATTGTTGAAGGAATTGTTTTTTTGAAGGCAAACAAATTGCCGACACTAAATAGGTCGCCGTTGGGTGCATAAATAAACCTCCGATTTCATTGCCACATTTTCGATTTTGTGTTAACTGATAAGCTAAAAGCATTTTATTATATATAACCAGAGACAAAACTATAGAAATCTCCTAATGTTGAAAATAAAAATTAAACATTAATGACAATTGTTTTCAAAAATGAAGGGTCGCAACCACTAACTAGGCCACCGTTGGGCGCATAGTTAATTGCTAATTTGGTTACCTTTTATTCAATGGTTGTTGATTGTTAAGGATAGTAGGGCACATAATCACAATAGACAGAGTGCAAGACATATTTTCCATACCGTTTCGCCCAAAAGCAATAAGGGATTTTTGGTGGGGACCGAAATTCGTTACAAAGTACTTGAGACTACCGGTCGTTAGAAGCGTGAAACGCTTATCAACTTTAATTTGAAATGTCTCTCGGTATGAATTTTTATTTGCAAAATGCAATCAACTTACAACATATTTTGGCCTCGCCTGTCGATTTCAAGTAATAACTCCATTTTTGTGGGAAAATTTCATTGTTTCCCTTTAATACCAACAGGTCTACTAACACCGAAATCACAACAAATTATGATCTAAATAACTATTTAGAAATAAAACATCAGCTATCACACTGTTAGTATGACACATAGAACACAAGCCACCAAAGCCATCAGGAATACCACTTTCGGCTCCTCGCCGTATAAGCCCAGTCACACAACAAGCTTCCATATGGAACGATGCCTAGTTCTGCAGATAGGCCTTTCTATATACAGTTATATCGAAACCGCATGGTAAAATTCGGCCCATACAAAATATCACGTTGGAGATAGGGAGCCTTCTAGTGGGAACAGGATGGTATATTCCCATGATCACACATTTTTGTCATTTTCTCAAAAAAGGACATACTTTCATCGCTGTCGCTAATTCCTCACACCCAACTGACAATTAATGTCGGCTCCAGACTGTGCGGAGCCGACAGTGAGCAGCCTCATCCATCGGTCAGGCAGTGAGTTCTGTGAGAGCAGCCTCATCCATCGGTCAGGCAGTGAGTTATGTGAGAGCAGCCTCATCCATCGGTCAGGCAGTGAGTTCTGTGAGAGCAGCCTCATCCATCGGTCAGGCAATGAGTTCTGTGAGAGCAGCCTCATCCATCGGTCAGGCAGTGGGTTCTGTGAGAGCAGCCTCATCCATCGGTCAGGCAGTGAGTTCTGTGAGAGCAGCCTCATCCATCGGTCAGGCAGTGAGTTCTGTGAGAGCAGCCTCATCCATCGGTAAGGCAGTGAGATCTGTGAGAGCAGCCGCATCCATCGGTCAGGCAGTGAGTTCTGTGAGAGCAGCCTCATCCATCGGTAAGGCAGTGAGTTCTGTGAGAGCAGCCGCATCCATCGGTCAGGCAGTGAGTTCTGTGAGAGCAGCCTCATCCATCGGTCAGACAGTGGGTTCTGTAAGAGGACGCATGACAAGCTCTGCTGTGCTACAGCCGTGTAGAGGCTGTACCCGCAGTCAGTGGTAACACACCCCACGCCAGGCCCGGGCCGAGACCACATCCCCTCGGTCCGAGTGGCTCAGTTCCGGAGTCCAAATGTGCCAAAAAGGCAGCCTTCACAGACGACCATCCAGCTCCCCCGGTACGCCTTCCCGACTGGTTACCGTCGGTGAACCCGTCCGGCCTCTCCCCATCCTTCCCCGGCGGGCACGGCGATCCTCCCACACCGACACAGCGGCTGTGGCCGTGCTTTCCATGCGGCGACCGTCTGCCTCGCCGTCCTGCGCGGCCGCCCCCCCCCCCCCCCCCCACCTATCGGACAGGGCATGATGCAGGCGACGCACATAAGAGCGGCTCCGGCCATCTCAGAACCACACTCACTCAGCCCACACTCACAAAATCGTTACACACGACCCGAGTGTTAACTCCTGCCACAGAGGTTAATTTATAAATTTACTCATGCATGGGGTGTCATTGTTGATGCTTCGCTATGACATGACATGACAGACACCTGCGAGATGTGTCAGTGCCGACTACCACCGCATCTTGTGTTCGATACCCAAAGCTCAGGTGTTCACGGAATCCTGCCCGCTGTGTTGATGTCCAATACACCCCCATCCCCCCAACTGGGGCATCAGCCCCCCCCCCCCCCACCACAACCACCACCACCACCACAACTGTGACGAAGAAGTGGGTCAAAGCCGGGGAGAAATCTGCACTTTGTGGATTTTGATGGCACTTGAAGCTATTTTGTCCCAGCTCAGGTTCCCCCCTCCCACCAACTCGTCTTGGAGAAGCTACGCCCCTGTCTACACCTCCTACTTACACCCCGCTGAGGTGCAGAGCAGGCGTCGCGCGCAAACACTTTTCAAACCACGCGGCCGCGCGTCAGTTGGCGCGTCAGTTTTGAGCAAGCATGCAGTGTGCAAGGGCGTAGGGAAGGGAGGGGAAGGGGGGGGGGGGGGGGGGGGGGGCAAGAGCACATGCCCTCGTTCCCCCCCCCCCCCCCCCTCCTCCCCCGGAGGCCTGGCGGGCCCCTCTGGCGACCGATCGAAGGCCCCCTGGGGCCGCCACAGTGTTTTGGATGGTGTCAGGCGCCCGCAAAACGCCTTACGTCACATAAAAAACTCCCACGAACCTAAAAAAAATAGTAACACGAATAAATAACAGCACTTACTTGTCTGTTAAAGGCATGTATATGTTAATACGTACACAAGGACCCCGGCCAGTGTGGAGAGGGCCCTCTACCAGAATTTAAAGGGCCCTGCGGATCTGCAGATGGCCCTCTGCCGGCATTTAGAGGGCCCCTGTCGGTTGTAGAGGGCCCTCTGCCGGCCTTTATAGGGCCCTCTGCCGGCCTTTAGAGGGCCCTGCCGATCTGTAGATCGACCTGCCAATCTGTAGAGGGCCTCTGTCGGCATTGAGAGGGCCCTGCCGATCTGTAGAGGGCCCTCTTCCAGGCTGTATGGGCCCTCTCGATCTGCAGAGTGCCCCAGCCAATCTGAAGAGGGCTCTCTACTGGCCTTTAGAGGGCCCTGCCGACCTGTAGAGGGCCCTCTGCCGGTCTTTATATGACCCTGCCAGTATGTAGAGGGCCCTTTTCCAGCCTTTAGGGGTCATGTGGATCTGCAGAGTGCCCCAGCCAGTCTATAGAGGGCCCTCTGTCGACCTTTAGAGGGCCCTGCCGGCCTTTAGAGGGCCCTGTCGATCTGTAGAACGCACTACCAATCCGCAGAGGGCCTCTGCCAGCATTTAGAGGGCCCTATCGACCTGTAGAGGGCCCTCTTCCAGTCTTTAGGGGCCTTGCCGATCTGCATAGTTTCCTAGTCAATCTGTAGAGGGCCCTCTGCTGGCCTTTAGAGGGTCCTGTCGATCTGTAGAGGGCCCTCTACTGATCTTTAGAGGGCCATTCCAGCATGTAGAGGGTCCTCCCAACCTGTAGAGGGCCCTCATCTAGCCTTTGGGGGCACTGGCGATCTACAGAGTGTCACAGCCAATCTATAGAGGGCTGTCTGCCAGCCTTTAGAGGGCCCTTCCGTCCTTGAGATGGTCCTTCCGGCCTTTAGTTGGCCATGTCGGCCTTTAGAGGGCCCTGCCGGCCTTTAGAGGGCCCTGCCGATCTGTAGATTACCCTGCCAATCTGCAGAGGGAATCTTCCGGCATTTATAGGGCCCTGCCGACCTGTAGAGGGCCCTCTTCCAGCCTTTAAGGGTCCTGTCAATCTGCAGAGTGTGCCAGCCAATCTGTAGAGGGCCCTCTGCTGGCCTTTAGAGGGCCCTGCTGATCTGTAGAGGGCCCTCTGTCGGCCTTTAGAGGGCCCTGCCGATCTGCTGCGGATGGCCATCTGCCGGCCTCTAAAGGCTCTTGTCGATCTGTAGAGGGCCTCTGCTGTCCTTTAGAGGGTCGTGTGGTGGTAGAGGTGGTCTGTCGGTCGAGTGCCGGTCAGGCTCTCGAAGGAAGACCAGTCACAGTTCTCATTATTTTGCAGTGTATTATGCTGGTAACGTAAGAGAGGAGTGCACGGCTTTGACAATGTACGAGTATTAGCCCGGCATTGGCTGGGGTCTCAGCCGAACGTCATGGATTGGGGGGTGGCGTTTTTCGCCCCCCCCCCCCCCCCGCCCCAGATTATCTTCCGAACCAATAACGGCAGCGTCGACCTGCAGAGGTGGCCAAATATCTCGTCTGGATACACATCCGGACAAACACGTTGGACCGGACTTTCCTTAGCGACCCCCAGTGAAAATCCTCGAATTCTGAAAAATGGCGTAAAAATGGTGCCTTATCTCCATTAGGTAAAAGTGATTTGCGAAAAACTGTTTTGCCAAAAATTAAATACATTTGATGACTAACATAGTTACCGATATATTTGGGGGTTTCTCGAGGGAAGTCCTAAAACTGGCAAATCTGATCTTTGGTACCTCTGGTGACCTCAATATTGACCTGACCTAAAAAAAGACAGATATACCTTCGATAGAGCTTGTCTCGGGCTATCTAACGCCGTTTCCGCTTGTCGCCACGTTGCGCGGTTTTCGAGATCTTAGGGGGGATCCCCCCTCTAGGGCGTGTATTTATCAGAGGCCCTCCAGGACGCGTGTTAAGATATAACTCTATCGTGTTGAAGAAGCCCCTCGTATCACAATATGGTGTATTTTTTGCAAGAAAATTTATAAGCAAACGGTATCCAAAGCTGTTCGGTAAATCAAGATATAAGGAACATGTTATTTCGGAATTTTGTAGAAATTTTGTAACTCTATCGTACATGTGCACAATCGGCATGTACGTATAGTGTTGTTTCCTTAATTCGAATTGAAGAAGATTGAGGATATTATTTTGATTACCCCGCGCCCTGCTGGAGGAGGCAGAATCTGCCGCCCCCCCCCCCCCCCCCTGATGTTCTCAATAACTTGAAAACAGTGATAGACATCGACGTCAACCTTTCAGTACCTTATGCTGCATCAATTATATATCTCATCACAGCATTTCAATGAAAATGGTGGAATACTTTGGGAGATAATGACGTTTTAATCACGTCATGTCATGCCATTTTTGGTGGAAAAATAATAAATGTTTTCAAAATCGTAGAAAATCGAGTTTTGAAGAAAATTGCAAATATAATACGTCAAAAGAAAGGAAATGACATTATATTGAAAATGGTTCTCGCGGATTTTTGACATTTCGAGTTTTTGACTCCCAAAAATACATATATATATATATTGTTTCGTTGTCGAAAGTTATTTGTCGTTGCTTTACAACATACACTACACTGTACTGTTTTAATTATGTGGGCCCCCCTTGGGAACAAGGGCCCCTCTGATCCCATTTGTCCCCCCTGGGAAAAATCCTGGCTACGCACCTGGCAGTGCATCGAACCGTTGCCACTTGCCAGTGTTCAAGTTAACGTATGGAGTTGCGGAAGGCTGTCAATCGTGCGTCGTGATCGGAGTTAAGTACCTAATTGCGAGCTGCGAGTGTGCAATACATGCGTTCTGTTTATATTATACATGTAGTTAGTTGTTATTTTGTGATCGAAACATTGGGTCAATGACTTTAGGGAGCCATAAGTCTCTAGAAATATTGCATGTATTACGCCTGGTTAATTTGATTTACTTTGGCGTGGCCGTGTCGCAATGGGGTAAAAGCTCAGGGATTGGTGTAGTCATATTGACACCTAAAAGGGTGGTATTTGAGTATCTTAAAAAATTAACAACATTGTGGATTCAGATCAGACTGGTTATTGATTCGACACTTATTGAATTGATTGGAATCGTTCAATCAAAATTAATTGAATAAGAAAATAATTGATTCACCACCAGATATTTTGATTCATGAATCGTGATTGAATCAAAACCCGCATCAAATCAAGGTTGATTGAATCAAAAGATTAACGATTCTTAACGCTTCAAGTACCTACACCAGTAAATTGTGCAAATACATGCAATCCCAGTGGCTACATTCATTTATACTGAAATACTATTGCTGTAACAAGGTTTTAATGATCATATATATATGCATGTTTTCATTTTTACTGATTTGACATACATGCACCTCATATATTTAAATGTTGAATCAAACGTGAATCGATTAAAATATTTGTTTTGATTCTTTGAATCGGAAGGAATCAGTTCTCAAAATTGTATCCGTAAATCGAACGGTGATTGAATCATTCAGATACCAAAATGAATGATGATTGAATCGTTCCAAAAAAGTTTCGTTTCTTTGTTTATTTGCTTTCATCGACAGCGGAGTCATTCTCCACTGACAGGCGAAGTCAAAAAGATAAAAGACATGAAACACAGCACATGTATCACAGCCTAAAGTCATTCAAGTAGAAGATGAATGACATGATGAACGAAGTGATGATGACTATACGGTTATAAAACGTACCTGATCACGAGAGCTCTAAAAACGCCAACACTGCCATGAAAGATGTCTGCGTTCAAATGACTGGCCAATACAACACTCATGGCATTAGGGATCCTGCAGAACATCCCTGATTCGATAGTTCTGACTCGAGCTCGAGGCACGGCGAACAGGGTCAGGGTGCGGGTCGATCGAGCCGGCACGTGCACAGGAAAAGAGTTGAGCAGAACCTGAGAGTCCACTCTCCCCCGCAGAATGTTCCTCAGGAAGAGCATTTCATGCTGCACTCTGCGTTGTGTAAAGGTGGAATTTTGAAATGGAGCAGAAGGCTACCGTAAGAAAGAGAATTCATTTGTCCGGAGGAAGTGTGAGCTAGCAGCCAAATGAGGAACTTGTGCTGCACTCGATCGACCCGCACCTTGTGGGAGTTGGCCGCCCCCGCCCAGACCACGCGGCAATATTATCAAATCGATCGCACATTCGCGAAGCACGCAGCCAGTACCGCGCTTCGGTTGAATTCTGACTTGCTGGTACCTACCTGGAAAGAGCGGATAAGGAGGCCGAGTGCCCGGTTGGCCCTGCTGACAGTATCCGATACATGTGGTGCGATAAGAAACATTTGGTGTCCAGCGTTACACCCTGGTTCCTGATCTTACTCACATGTTCCAGCTCGGTACCAGCGATACAATACTTGGTCTGGACGGCTGCACGCCTGAGTGTCATCGTAAACGATATGAATTTTGCAGGGTTGAGAGCCAGTCCCCACCTGACGGACCACGCTGCCAGATAGCTATGATCCCTCTGCAGCAACAGTCCGTCAGATGGAGAGGTGATTTTACGGAAAATTTTGACATCATCGGCATACGGAAGGCAGCCGGATTCCATTTGGCACGGTATATCGTTAATACACATCGAAAAGAGAAGGGGAGCCAAAAGTGATCCTTCTGGAACACTGGAGATAACCGGTTTCCAGTCGGATGTTTTTCCGTTGACGATAATAAACAGTTGAATCAATAACCAGTCTGATTCAGATGACTCCCGGAATCAAACACCCATGCAGAGTCCAACAAAATATAGGGGGGTTACTGGCCAAATTCTGGGGCGTTCAGTTTTTTAGTGCGACCCCCAATTTGGGATCTGACACCTCGCCGGAGATTCGTGGCGCAAAAATAGGGGTTTATGACTCCTCAAAGAGGTGTCATTGCAGGCTAAAGTGGATGTATGAAACCCGAGATTGACAAGGCACGTAGTCAGGATTTCATCCAGGGGGCGGCGCCTCGAAAGGGCCCCCTTCCCGAGCCTGAAAGGGCCCCTTCCCAAGCGTTGAAAGGCCCAAACAAAACGGATGAAAAGGCACGTTAGAATGATAGAAAATGCAGTATGACAGGTATGGCATGGGCCATACCTAATTTTAGGAGCTGGAGTTAGCAGACTGCCATATAAACTTTTGAACCAGCGACACCAATTTGGAATCAGCTATACCCACTTGGAATATTTTTTTAAGCTGAAGACCTGGAACTCTTAACGCGAAAATGTTGAGTCTTATGCCCTAGATAATATGCTTTCTCATCAATGCATCACAGTGGGTTGGAGATCCCAAGAGAGTTTATTTACCGTTTACTATGGCACGTTCACAATAAAGAAGACACGTGACCGTGAAGAGAAAAATTCAAGATGGAGGGCAATTCCGCCCCAGGGCACCTGTCCCGAACGGCCACCAGCACAAGCCCTTTCGTAACACAATAGCTGACTGCCGCCTGAGCCTGTCGGCAGTTCCAGCGCAGCGCAAAAATTTTCATCACAAAACCGCCCTAAAACAACATCACAAAACCAATTTTTTTCAATATATTCAAAAACCGGAAGATATATTGGAGAACCAAGTATGGACGATGCCCAAACCGAATTTCTAAGCAATATTTATATTTTCTAGTGGCTTATGGCGCCCTAAAGTCATTGACCCAATGTTTCGATCACAAAATAACAACTAACTACATGTATAATATAAACAGAACGCATGTATTGCACACTCGCAGCTCGCAATTAGGTACTTAACTCTGATCACGACGCACGATTGACAGCCTTCCGCAACTCCATACGTTAACTTGAACACTGGCAAGTGGCAACGGTTCGATGCACTGCCAGGTGCGTAGCCAGGATTTTTCCCAGGGGGACAAATGGGATCCGAGGTGCCCTTGTTCCCGAGGGGGCCCACATAATTAAAACAGTACAGTATGTTTTATTTTGTAAAACAGCGACAAGAAACTTTCGACAACGAAACAATATATTTTCATTTTTGGGAGTCAAAAACTCAAAATTTCGCAAATCCGCGAGAACTATTTTCAATATAATGTCCTTTCCTTTCTTTTAACGTTTTGTATTTGCAATTTGCTTCAAAACTCGATTTTCTACGATTTTGCAAACATTTATTATTTTTCCACCAAAAATGGCATGATATGACATGATTAAAATGTCATTATCTCCCAAAGTACTCACCCATTGTCATTGAAATACTGTGATGAGACGTATAATTGATGCAGCATAAGTACTGAAAGATTGACGTCGATATCTATCATTGTTTTCAAGTTATTGAGAACATCAGGGAGAGGGGGCAGATTCTGCCTCATCCAGCGGGGCGCGGGGTAATCAAAATAATATCCTGAATCTTCTTCAATTCGAATTAAGGAAACAACACAGTACGTATATGCTGATTGTGCACATGTACGATAAAGATACAAAATCTCTGCACAATTTCGAAATAACATGTTCCTTATATCTTGGTTTAAGGAACAACTTTGGATACCGTTTCCTTATAAATTTTCTTGAAAAAAATACACCATATTGTGATACGAGGGGTTTCTACAACACGATAGTCATATCTTAACACGCGTCCCGGAGGGCCTCTGATAATTACACGCCCTGGAGGGGGGGGGGGGGATCCCCCCCTAAGATGTCGAAAACCAAGCAACGTAGCGACAAGCGGAAACGGCGTTAGATAGCTCGAGACAAGCTCTATCGAAGGTATATCTGTCTTTGTTTTAGATCAGGTCAATATTAAGGTCACCAGAGGTATCGAAGATCAGATTTGCCAGTTTTAGTACTTTACTCCAGAAACCCCCAAATATATCAGGAACTATGATAGCTAGAAGCAAACGAAAAAAGCAATAGAAAGCTCTTGAAATATGCAATCGCCACTTGTGTCCTCACATTTAAGCTCAGGTCAATATTTTGGCTCAAGAGGTCATCAAATGTAAAAAAAAAAATTGGAAAAAAGATTTTTTCGCAAATAACTTTTACCTAATGAAGATAAGGCACTACATTTTTACGCCATTTGTCAGAATTCGAAGATTTTCACGGGGGTCGCTAATGAAAGTACGGTACAACGTGTTTGTCCGGATGTGTGTCCAGACGAGATATTTGGCCACCTCTGCAGGTCGACGCTGCGGATATTGGTTCGGAAGATAATCAGGGGGCGACCCCCCCCCCCCCCAGCCAATGGCGTTCGGCTGAGACCCCAGCCAATGCCGGGTTAAAGCTCGTACATTGCAAAGCTTTGCACTCCTCGCAGACATTACCAGCATGCTACACTGAAAAATAATGAGAACTGTGACTGGTCTTCCTTCGAGAGCCTCACTGGCGCTCGACCGGCAGACCACCTCTACCACCACAGGACCCTCTAAAGGACAGCAGAGGCCCTCTACATATCGACAAGAGCCTCTAAAGGCCGGCAGATGGCCATCTGCAGATCGGCAGGGCCCTCTAAAGGCCAGCAGAGGGCCGTCTACAGATTGGCTGGGACACTGCAGATCGACAGGGCCCCTAAAGGCTGGAAGAGGGCCTTCTACAGGTCGGCAGGGCCCTATAAATGCCAGCAGAGTCCCTCTGCAGATTGGCAGGGCGATCTATAGATTGGCAGGGCCCTCTAAAGGCCGACAAGGCCCTATAGAGACCGACAGGGTCATATAAAGGCCGGAAGAGCCCTCTCAAGGACGGAAGGGCCCTCTAAAGGCCAGTAAGGCCATCTAAAGACCGGCAGAGAGCCCTCTACAGATCGACAGGATCCGCTAAAGGCCAATAGAGGGCCCTCTACAGGTCGGCAGAGCCCTCTAAATGCTGGCAGAGGCCCTCTGCAGTTTGGTAGTGCGATCTACAGATCGGCAGGGCCCTCTAAAGGCCGGCAGGGCCCTCTAAAGGTCGACAGAGGGTCCTATAGATTGGCTGGGACACTCAGCAGATCGACAGGTCCCTTAAAGGCTAGAATATGGCCCTCTACATGCTGGCAGGGTCATATAAAGACCGGCAGAGGGTAATCTACAGATCGCCAGGCCATCTAAACAGGACCCTCTGCCAGGCCAGCAGAGGGTCCTGTACAGATTGGCTGGGACAATCTGCAGATCGACAGGGCCCATAAAACCTAGAAGAGGGCCCTCTCCAGATCGGCAGGGACACTCTACAGATGGGCAGGGCCCTATAAAGCCCGGCAGAGGGCCCTCTACAACCGACAGGGGCCCTCTAAATGCAGGCTGGGGGACATCTATAGATCAGCAGGGCCCTTTAAAATATGGTAGAGGGCCCTCTACACATTGACTGGTGCCCTTGTGTACGTATAAACATACACATGCCTTTAACAGACCGACAAGTGATGTTATTTATTCGTGTTACGATTTGTTATGTTCGTCGGAGTTCTTTTATGCGACGTAAGGCGTTTTGCAGGCGCCTGCCACCATCCAAAACACTGGGGCCTTCGGCCCCAGGGGCCCTCGCTCGGTCGCCAGATGGGCCGCCTGGCCTCCCGGGGGATGGGGGGGGGGGGGGGATAGGCCTCTTGCCACCCCCTCCCTTGCCAACGCCCTTGCGCACTGCATGCGTGCTCAAAACTGACGCGCCAACTGACGCGCGGCCGCGTGGTTTGAAAAGTGTTTACGCGCGACGCCTGCTCTGCACCTCAGCGGGGTGTAAGTAGGAGGTGTAGACAGGGGCGTAGCTTCTCCAAACAAGTTGGGGGGATGGGGCTGAGCTCGGACAAAATCGCTTAAAGTGCCATCAAAATCCACAAAATGCATATTTCTCCCCGGATTTGACCCACTTCTTCGTTACAGGTGGAGGGGTTGAAGCCCCAGTTGGAGGGGGAGCTGTACTCCCCAACTGAATATAAACCTGCACCCCTGGGTGTAGATAAATACCTGAGCTGGCGGTGAGCGGACACACGACGCCGATACTGCAACTACGGGATAGACACACCAGCCAGGTGCAGGGTAGTTGTATAGATGAACACCTCAGCTGGCGGCGAGCGGACACACGACGCAGGTGCTGCAACTACACACCAGCCGGGTGTAGGTTGGTTGTGTAGATGGATACCTAAACTGGCGGCGAGCGGACACACGACGCAGGTGTATTGGACATCAACACGGCGGGCAGGAGTCCGTGAACACCTGAGCTGTGGGTATGGAACACAAGATACGGTGGTGGTCGGCAGTGACACATCACGCAGGTGTCTGCCATGGGTGTAGATGCAAAGCATCAACAATGACACCCCATGAGTAAATTTATAAATTAACCCCTGTGGCAGGAGTTAACAACCGGGTTGTGTGTAGCGATTTTGTGAGTGTGGCCTGAGTGAGTGCGGGTCTGAGGCGGCCGGCGCCGCTTATATGTGCGTCGGCTGCATCCTGTCCTGCCCGATAGGGGGCGGCCGCGCGGGACGGCGAGGCACACGGTCGCCGCATGGAAAGCACGGCCACAGCCGCTGTGTCGGTGTGGGAGGATCGCCGTGCCCGCCGGGGAAGGACGGGGAGAGACTGGACGGTCGCACCGACGGTAACTAGACGGGAAGGCGTCCTGGGGGAGCTGGATGGTCGTCTGTGAAGGCTGCGTTTTTGGCACATTTGGACTCCGGAACTGAGCCACTCCGACCGAGTGGGTGTGGGTCTCGGCCCGGGCCTGGCGTGGGGTGTGTTACCACTGACTGCGGGTACATACCTCTACACGGCTGTAGCACAGCAGAGCTTGTCATGCGTCCTCTCACAGAACCCACTGCCTGACCGATGAATGAGACTCCTCTCACAGAACTCACTGCCTGACCGATGGATGAGACTCCTCTCACAGAACTCACTGCCTGACCGATGGATGAGACTCCTCTCACAGAACTCACTGCCTGACCGATGGATGAGACTCCTCTCACAGAACTCACTGCCTGACCGATGGATGAGGTTGCTCTCACAGAACTCACTGCCTGAACGATGGATGAGGCTGCTCTCACAAAACTCACTGCCTGACCGATGGATGAGGCTGCTCTCACAAAACTCCCTGCCTGACCGATGGATGAGGCTGCTCTCACAGAACTCACTGCCTGACCGATGGATGCGGCTGCTTGGTCACATGTTGCTGCGGTATCGCGCTGCAAATGGTTTCCGCTATAAAGGTACCGAGGTGTGAAATATTGGAATTGTTTCCGCGAAAAGACGTGTCTGAAAAAACACCCAAGCAGTTCGCAACTCATCAAATAAAAATGAGGATTCTATACATAAATTATTTTTTCCCGAGATGATGAATATATTATTTATATTCAGTAGTAAAAGTCGCTAAACTGCCGTATCGCCAGTTGGTACGATCCCCCGAGTGATCACTCTGTACATGAGGACCGGATGGCCGCGGTGGGGGGGGGGGGGGGGGGCTGACACGGAAGCCTTTGCGGTGGTGGCGTGATGCAAAAATGACCTCTCATCTCCGACGGGCCAACTTCACGTATGATATGTCGTATGAGGCGGTATCGTGTATTACAACGTTATACATAACATTGAACACAATAAGATGAGACATATACCGGCAAAACAATGTAATACAATGTGGATTAGGAACATGAATGCTAAATAACTATGCAACTGCCGACTCGTATGCACAGTTTGTAAATATTTCCTATGCGGAGCTATTTAGTAAACACAGCAGTATAAGATGAACAAAATATCGAACCGATAGGATGATTACACGATGTGCTTGGAACATTATATATATATATATATATATATATATATATATATATATATATATATATATATATATATATATATATATATATATATATATATATATATATATATATATATATATATATATATATATATATATATATATATATATATATATATATATACATATATATATATATATATATATATATATATATATATATATATATATATATATATATATATATATATATATAATATAGTGTTCAATATTAAATAACGCACGCATGGATGACAATAAATAAGCAATAAATATGAATAAATAGGAGTGGCATTACATATAACAACTAAGGATTGCAAAATAGCAGTGTTTGTTTTTGTACGTATTGCACTCGAGCACAGCTGTTAATGGTAATACTGGTGGACGCTGCAACGATTGACTACATGAAGAGTGTGCCCCGTATCACAGTCAGTCTTCGGGAGGTGACTTCTCCTACTTCTCTGCTCCTGGTCTCCTGTCCTCCGTCTCCTCCCCAGCGATGTCGCTGTTGGTTACCTTCCTGTTGGAAGGCTCTTCACCGCCGCCACAGGGACAGCAGCGTCCGGACGACGCGTTCGCTCCGCTTGACGATGCACACGCAGCCGGTGCCCACTTCCAGGTTGACGTCGTCTACGATCACCTCCTGCCAGAGCTGGTGGCATCGGCCGGTGGCATCCGGGCCGCAAGACCGGCCCGGATGCAGACACATGTGTTCGGTGATGGTCAGCCGGCCGGCCACGGTGCGCTTCGTGGTCTCGTACGGACATTCGACGATAGTGCAGACGGAGGAGCCAGACCGGCCGGCACCGCCTCCGCTGTTACCGCCGCCAGCAGACACGCCGCCAGCAGCAGACACCGCGCGGCCGGGCTGACCGCTCCATTGGAACTGGTGATGGCCATGATGACTGGAGACTGAAGGCACTGAGACGGCACCGTAGCTCTCGGACAAGGCTCGGACGGGTGTCGCTCGGCAGCTGGGTTGAGTGAGTGTGGGTCTGAGGCGGCCGTCGCCGCTCTTATGTGCGTCGCCTGCATCCTGTCCTGCCCGATAGGGGGCGGCCGCGCGGGACGGCGAGGCAGACGGTCCCCGCATGGAAAGCACGGCCACAGCCGCTGTGTCGGTGTGGGAGGATCGCCGTGCCCGCCGGGGAAGGACGGGGAGAGACTGGACGGTCGCACCGACGGTAACTAGACGGGAAGGCGTACCCGGGGAGCTGGATGGTCGTCTGTGAAGGCTGCGTTTTTGGCACATTTGGACTCCGGAACTGAGCCACTCCGACCGAGTGGGTGTCGGTCTCGGCTCGGGCCTGGCGTGGGGTGTGTTACCACTAATTATGGAAGGGGCGGCCGCGCAGGACGGCGAGGCAGACGGTCGCCGCATGGAAAGCACGGCCACAGCCGCTGTGACGGTGTGGGAGGATCGCCGTGCCCGCCGGGAAAGGACGGGGAGAGGCCGGACGGGTTCACCGACGGTAACTAGACGGGAAGGCGTACCGGGGGAGCTGGATGGTCGTCTGTGAAGGCTGCCTTTTTGGCACATTTGAACTCCGGAACTGAGCCACTCCGACCGAGTGGGTGTGGGTCTCGGCCCGGGCCTGGCGTGGGGTGTGTTACCACTGGCTGCGGGTACATACCTCTAAACGGCTGTAGCACAGCAGAGCTTGTCATGCGTCCTCTCACAGAACTCACTGCCTGACCGATGGATGAGGCTGCTCTCACAGAACTCAATGCCTGACCGATGGATGAGCCTGCTCTCACAGAACTCACTGCCTGACCGATGGATGAGGCTGCTCTCACAGAACTCACTGCCTGACCGATGGATGAGGCTGCTCTCACAGAACTCACTGTCAGGCTGCTCTCACAGAACTCACTGCCTGACCGATGGATGAGGCTGCTCTCACAAAACTCACTGCCTGACCGATGGATGAGGCTGCTCTCATAGAACTCACTGCCTGACCGATGGGTGAGGCTGCTCTCACAGAACTCACTGCCTGACCGATGGATGAGGCTGCTCTCACAGAACTCACTGCCTGACCGATGGATGAGGCTGCTCTCACAAAACTGACTGCCTGACCGATGGATGAGGCTCCTCTCACAGAACTCACTGCCAGACCGATGGATGAGGCTGATCTCACATAACTCACTGCCTGACCGATGGATGAGACTGCTCTCACAGAACTCACTGCCTGACCGATGGATGAGGCTGCTCTCACAAAACTCACTGCCTGACCGATGGATGAGGCTGCTCTCACAGAACTCACTGCCTGACCGATGAATGAGACTCCTCTCACATAACTCACTGCCTGACCGATGGATGAGGCTGCTCTCACAGAACTCACTGCCTGACCGATGGATGAGGCTGCTCTCACAGAACTCACTGCCGGACCGATGGATGAGGCTGCTCTCACAGAACTCACTGCCTGACCGATGGATGAGACTCCTCTCACATAACTCACTGCCTGACCGATGGATGAGGCTGCTCTCACAGAACTCACTGCCTGACCGATGAATGAGACTCCTCTCACAGAACTCACTGCCTGACCGATGGATGAGGCTGCTCTCACAGAACTCACTGCCTGACCGATGGATGAGGCTGCTCTCACAGAACTCACTGCCTGACTGATGGATGAGGCTGCTCTCATAGAACTCACTGCCTGACCGATGGATGAGGCCTCAAACCAAAGCTTTGGCCGAGCCTCCGACCGACCAATGGCTTTCAGAATGGCCGAGAATCTCAGAATCTCAAACTGGCACAGGGCCCTCTCACACTCCTTCTCTGGCCTCGTAAGGACTCTCTCAGACCAGCATATAGGTAAAGCCTTTCCACACCTGGCAAGGAGTCTCTCAGACCGGACGATGTCCCTCTCAGGTCGATCGATGATCCTCTCAAAGAAGCGGATGTTCATTGTTCCTCTCTTACCGGCTTAAAGCTCTCCGGTCGGAAAAGCGCCCTTTTAGATCGAATGAGGGTCCTCTCAAAGTGGTAAACGGCCATCTCAGGTCGGCATGGTGCCTTCCCAGGCTTGGCAAAAGGTTCTACGCTTCGGCGTGAATAATCTGTGTTATGCCAGAACAGCAAAGAAGCAAAGCAGCAAATATTTGGAGGGGCCAAAGCCCAAGGTCACATAATTATAAAACAAATCATCGGATTTCGCCTTTTCATTCCTGAATAGGTGATTTAAAACAAACTTTCCTTCGTAAAAAAATGTGTAGATTTGCAATTAAATTAGGAAATGCGCCATGTTTTGGCCGACTTCAGGCGATTTGGGATGCCGGCCCTTCGTGCTCCTTGGTGTTATGTTGTCCTTATAAAGTTCCGTCTAAGCGAGAGTCAGCGGTTCACACAAGCGATCGGAGAAGCAGCTGTATTCACGACAGCACGCGTGGAACCGGCCGGCTCGGCCCCAGACCGCGGGCGAGCCCAGCCACAGCCTCCGGCTACGGCTAGCGCGGCCAGCGCAGAGGCGGCGCCAGGCCCTACAGAAGGTAGGGTCGCAGAGGCGTACACAGTGGGGGTGCACAGGATCTCTACATCTCCCCCTCAAGACAATTGCGCTGCCAAACACAATGAGCAACTCACAAAGCGCAAATGTCTAAACTACGGTGGGCACATTCAAAACTTTCAGTCATCACTGTATGTGGTCCCACCCCATCGAACTTGGAGGCGCCGCGGCGCGCGGCGCGGTCGACGCGAACGTCGAGGGGCGGCAGCGGCAGGCTCCACCGATGGCGGCTGCTGAGCGCCGCCGGCAGGCAGGGGTGGCCGCTGGGAGCTGTTAGCAGACACAGGCCGCTGGGGGGCGCGCGCAGCGGACCGCTGCGCGCCGGCGGCAGGCGTCTCGGACGGTACGGCGGGCTCTGTCAAGAGCGGCCGGTACGGTCTCAGGTAGCGGCGGTTCCGCCACAGGACACGGCCGCTAGCTGTCCTGATGAGGAAGGTCCGGCGCTGTCCGATACCGACGATCACACCGATGCGGTCCCATCGGCCGGTGGCGGGGTCCTGGAGGTCGACGCGACTACCGATCTTCAGCTGAGACAGCTGGCGCGCAGACGCGTCGTAGTAGCGGACCGCCTTCTCCTGAGTCTCGGCAGCCGTCTCGTCGCAGGCGGCTGCGGCTCGCTGCCACTCGGGAGCGAAGGCGCGATGGTGCGTCGGGACGCCAGAACGCAGCGGATGACCGAACAGGACCTGTGCTGGTGATCTTCCGTCCACGCGTGGCGTGTTCCGCAGTTCTAGAAGGCCGCGGTCCAATTGGTCGTCGTCCAGACGTCCGGAGGCGGAAGCTGCCAGCACCAGCTTCTTCACCGTCTTCACACACGCTTCGGCGTGTCCGTTGGAGCGCGGGTAGTGCGGAGATGACATCTCGTGGGTGACGTCCCAGCGCCGCAGGAAGCGGCGTAGCGTGCCAGACGCGTACTGAGGTCCCCCGTCTGACCGAAGTACAGACGGGACCCCCGTCTGAGCAAACAGCATGCGGAGCTGTCGCGTCAGATGGTCCGCTGAGGCCGTGCGGGGGCAGGTCGTGACGTACGGCCATCCGGACAGCCGGTCGACGTACACTAAGTACGTGTGTCCTCCGGCATGGAAGTAGTCGGTCGAGACCGATTCGAAGACGCGGGTCGGCTTGTCGTCCTCACGCCACATTGGCTCACGGGCGTGGCTCGGGAGACGCTGACGGCACTGGTTACAGGAGGTGACGGTGTTAGCCACGTCCTGGTCGATGCCGGGCCAGTACACACTGAGCCGGGCGCGCCGTTTGGTCCTCTCCACGCCCTGGTGTGACTCGTGTAGTCGCTCCAGCACACCGCGGCGGAGGTCGGTCGGGATGACCAGTCGAGCGCCGTAGACCACCAGTCCGTCGTCGATGGCCAGCTGATGGCGTACGCCCCAGTACGCCCGAGCTGCAGGGGGCGCCTCGTACCGGTTCTCCGGGAAGCCGGCCAGAATCAGGTCACGAAGGGTCCGATACGCCGGGTCGCGCTCTGCAGCGGCGCGAATCCTCTCCAGCGTCGGGTCGACCAGTGGCGCCAGCTGGGCGCCCTCCTCCGTCTGGTTGGCGGCCTGCAGCGCAGAGATGACGCTGGCGTGCAGCGGGTCGCCGTCTTCCTCTCCCACGTCGTCGTCAGCGACGGGGTCGCTGGTAGGCGCCCTAGAGAGGGCGTCGGGGATGACATGCGACGACCCCTTCTGCCAGCTTGTAGTGAAGCTGTAGGCTGACAGCTTCTCTCGCATCCGCTGCAGACGCGGGTCGTCGATCGCGTTCAGCTGCTTGTGGTTTAAAATGGTGACCAGAGGCCTGTGGTCAACCACAACGTCGAACTGCGGCATGCCGGCCAGGTAGAGATGACACTTCTTGCAGGCCCAGAGGACGGCGGTCAGCTCCAGCTCCACCACCGCATACCGCGACTCGGTATCGGTGAGGAACCGAGACCCGCACTGAACCAGGCGCCAGTCGTCGCCGTGTCTCTGCAGCAGTGCATATCCCAGACCCCGCGTCTTGGCAGCGTCGGTCTGGAGGACGGTCGGCAGATGAGGCTCGAAGAAGGCCATCACGGGCGGCGACGACAGCACACTCTTCGTGCGTCGGAAGGCGGCCTCGTGCTGCGCCGTCCAGCACCAGATGCGGCGCGACTTGAGCAGGTCGCGGAAGGCCATCGTGGTGGTCGCCAGCTCCGGAGTCAGGCCGCCCAGCTGATTCACCAGACCCATGAAGGACCTCAGGTCGGTGATGTTTTCCGGTCTCGGAAAATCAGCGATGGCGCGGGCCTTCTCGTTGTCTGTGGTGTAGCCGGTGGGCGTGATGTTATATCCACAGAACTTGACTTCGTTCTGGGCGAACTTGAACTTCTCCGGGTTCAGTGTGATCCCTCTGTCATCACATCGGCGGAGAATCTCGATGACCTGCTGAAGGTGCTCCCTGTAGGTCGGCGCGACGGCCAGGATGTCGTCCACGATCTTGACACAGTTGGAGATGTCGCCGAGCGCCGCATCACCCCGTCGGTTGTACTCGTCCCCCGAGGCGTTGCATCCCATCGGACAGCGGACGAACTTGAACCGTCCCCACGGCGTGATGAAACACGTGAGGTCCTGGCTTTCTTCAGCGAGGGACACCTGGAAGTAGCCCATCTTGGCATCCAGAGTGGACATCCACCGGTTTCCTGCGGGCAGGCTCGTCACGGCGTCGTGTGGAGGCCGGCAGGGGTATGTCGGTCGCTGGACATACTGGTTGAGCCTAGTCAGGTCCACGCAGAGTCGAAACCCAGACGGGTTCTTCGGCACGCACGAGATGGGGTGGCACCACTCCGTCGGGTAGTCCACTGGGACGATGACGCCGCGGTGAAGCAGATCATCCAGCTGCGCCTTCACCTCCGCTCGCCAGGCGAAGGGGATCGGTCGTGCAGCGGTGACCGACGTCGGAGTCGCGTCGGGTCGTAGCTCGATCACCATCGGGTCGCCGTCCATGACCCGGAGCGTCGAATCTCGTCCGAAGACGCGCGAGAAGCACTCCACCAGAGCGGCCGCATGAGCTCTGCGAGTCGCCTCCGGCGGGTCGGCGTCGCTATCCCACGCTGGCAGGTGACTGGAGGCTCCGGCGGCACCGGCGGAGGCGGCCCCAGCGGCTGCAGCTCCGGCGGCTCCGTGGGCGGCGCTGTGGGCGGCCCCTTCCTGGGCGGCCCCTCCTTGGGCGGCGCTGTGGGCGGCCCCTCTCTGGGCGGCGCTGTGGGCGTCCCCTCTCTGGGCGGCCCCTCCACGGGCGGCGTCGCCCAGGGCGGCTCCGGTGGCGGCACACCAGGAATGGCTGCGTCTGGCCGGCGATACAGATGGTGTGACGTCGCCAGTGGAGAACGATACGTCTTCGACAGATCGGATCTGTGCCGGAAAGTCCCTCGGCAGGATCCCCAGCGATACGCAGTCAAACCAGCTGAGTAGCAGTCCCGTCAGCTCCTTGATGACGAACACCGTGGCATCGGTCGATCGGCTCCCGAGCTCCAGAGTGGCCTCGAAGGAACCGAGACAGGTGAGCGGCTGCTTCCCAACAGCTGAGAAGGTCTGACTGAGGCAAGACTCCAGCTGCGACGGGTCCATGTCGACTGCCGAGAGGACGTCTTCACCGATGACAGTCGCCTCCGCGCCCGAGTCGGCACGTGCTGCCATGGTAAACACATCGCTCGACACGAAGACACGAACGTCCACTGTAGGTGTTGGCCGCGTAGAGACGCCGTTCACGTACACGTCTTGGATGACTCGGCGAATGCCCGGTCCTGATCGTGCGGGCGGCTGTCCCCCAGCGGGCCGTCCGCGCCATGGCATCGCCGCTGCAGCGGGAGCATCCGTGCTCCCGCGCGCCCTCTGCTCACACACTGATGCGTAATGCCCGCGGCGGCCACAGGAGTTGCAGGTGGCGCTAGCGGCGCGGCACTCAGCCGAGTCGGCGTGACTGCTCCGCCCGCAGCGGCGACAGCGCGCACCGGGCGAGGCCGAGGGGCGCCCGCGAGGCTGGGCCGCGGGCCGCGCGCCCCGGGACCTGCTGCGCGCCCGGCGGTAAGCCGACAGCCGGCTCACGGATGACGCAGGCGCACGGAGGTCGGCACACGTCGCACGGGCATTCTCCGACGCCCGACAGATGTCCACCGTCTTCTGGAGGTCGAGCTCGGGATCCTCCAGCAGGCGTTTCACGGTGTTCTCATCTCGTAGGCCGCACACAATCTTGTCTCGCATCCGTGAGTCGAAACACCGGTCACAAAAGTCACAAAATGCCGCGAGCTCCTTCACCGCACACATGAAGTCCTCGAAGTTCTCGCCCTCCTCCTGCACGCGGGCGTAGAACGCTCTGCGGTCGACGAGGACGCTGCGCTGTTTCCGCAGGTGGGCCTCCATGGCCGACACCACATCGGAGAGGGGAGCGTCTACGGCGACGCTCAACCCGTAGCGCAGCACACGGTGCCAGTCCTCGTCTAGCAGGCTCAGAAGAGCGGCACGCTGAGAAGGGACGGGCAGCGACGACGCACCGGTCAGAAGAAAGTACCCGTCCAGCTTCTCGCGCCAGACAGCGAAGTCCCGCAGAGATGCAGAGGAGGAGAGGTATGGAGCCGGTGTCGCCGCAGCGGGCAGTCGCACAGACCGAGCAGCCGACGCCGGTGTCGCGGGCGACGCGTCCGCCCCATCCCCGGCGGTGACGGCGGGCGGCGGCCGGTCCACCACCAGCCGCTCCATCAGCTGAGCGAGTCGCTCCTCTCGCTGCACGGAGCGCTCCTCGCGCTGAGCGGATAGCTCCGCCTGCCGCCGGGACAGCTCCGTCTGCTGCATCAGCAGCTCCGTCAGTTTGTCCAAGTCACTCATGATGACTGCAGCACAACACTAGCAAAAACTCTCCCACCGCGACTCACTGACACTCACACAACCGACCGCGCCATGTTATGTTGTCCTTATAAAGTTCCGTCTAAGCGAGAGTCAGCGGTTCACACAAGCGATCGGAGAAGCAGCTGTATTCACGACAGCACGCGTGGAACCGGCCGGCTCGGCCCCAGACCGCGGGCGAGCCCAGCCACAGCCTCCGGCTACGGCTAGCGCGGCCAGCGCAGAGGCGGCGCCAGGCCCTACAGAAGGTAGGGTCGCAGAGGCGTACACAGTGGGGGTGCACAGGATCTCTACACTTGGATACGCCAGTGGCCAGAAAACATGTGGGGGGGGGGGGAAGGGCGAGGGCCACTCCAAAACTACATAAATCGACACCTATGCCTGTACGTATATAGCAAGTGTAATACAAGGGCGGAAAGTATGGGGGGGGGCAGATCACGCCATTTTTTTTGGGGAGGTGGGGGGGGTGAGAGCACCATTAGAGGGGTGACGAGGGCCCCCAGCAGTATATACATCGACACATATGGGACTCGCGATTGAAAATGTGTGAATGTTTGCACTATGGCCTTGTATATGAGTGGAGTTGCAGTGGCGTTGCGTGAACACATACCCATAAATGTGCATGTGCATAAATAAATGTGGCATACCTACCCATAAATGTGTTTATGTGTGTTCATAAGTGTGTGTGTGGTGGATGTAAATAAATGTGTGGATGTGCAGTGCATGAAGTGAACTGCAGTTAATAGTGCAGCTACCGGTACAAGCCACCCATAAAAAGGTGCGCCTTTTCAAGACGCGCGTTGGCATTATTTTCAATTGGAAATCCAATGGAAATTGACAAAGTTCTGGCAAATAATAATTATAACGAAGCGACAAGGCAGCGTCAACCAAAAACAAACATTGTCCAAATTCAATCGATATATTGCAGGTACCGCGACCGGCCACCCATACAAATGCGTCTTTTCACGAAGCATCCTTTTGAGCTCCAGTCCTGGTTCAGAGCCAATTCTCTTAAAATGAATCAAAGGAAAACCAACTTCATGCTAGTCGGCTTAAAGCTAAATCTAAAAAAAACTGCAGATTTCCATTTTGGTATGGTCGGAACTGTTGTGTGCCCCTCAAAGAACATCAAATTACTCGGCGTAATAGTTGACTCGGAGTTGTCCTGGGGCGCGTACGTCTCACGTGTCGTGAGAAAATGCAATTATATTCTTATCTCTCTTCATAGATGCCGGCAATATTTTACTCCCAACGTTCTTAAAACCATCATTCAGGCCTACGTATTCCCACATATCAGGTACTGCATGTGCGTGTGGGGCGGGGCGACCAAGAGTCAGTTGCATAAAATTCACAAAGTTATCAACTTCGCCGCGAGAATAGTTACCGGTTCCAAAAAACATCATCACGTAACCCCAACCCTACTTTCTCTGGGGTGGCCGAGGATCGGGATCATGGTGGCCCATTGCGACCTTGTTAAGGTGTGGACACTGAGGACACCGAGGGAGGAAGGCGTTCCTCAAGAGATTCGCGCGCTTTTTGTTCCGCGTTCCGCTGTGTCCCAGCGTCAGAGGCGAGCCACCAATCAGGGCAGGCTTAACCTCCGCAGGCCTAGGCTGACTGCCACGCAGAGAGGGTTCTCTTACCGCTCCGCGACCGCTTGGAACCGTCTACCGCCAGGTGCCTGCGATGCCGCAACAGTACGCGCATTTCGGACCATGCTGACCAACACGACTGTGATCGATGACCAGTGACCTAGATCTGACCAGACGCACGCTGTCCGTTTTTGTGCATATTTGATTTTATCGTCATTTTATTTATTTATTTTCCTTTGTATGTTTTTATTTAGTACCTATTTCCTTCACCGCATTCTTTTATTGTGTTTTCTCTTTTACTCTCATCTCTCATCCTCGTCATTTTGGTGTAAACTCGTATACAGTGTTTTGTATCACTTTGTCTTTTAGTGTACCTATACCTCTTTGTATACTTTTATGGAGAGTTCTGTTTTGATCACTTTAATTTTAGTGTATACTTTTATGCAGTGTGTTTGCCATCTCGCTCTGTCTGTTCAGTGTATAGTTGTATGTACCCAAGTGTAACTCTGATATGTGCTTTTGTAATTGACGTAAGACAGTAATAGCCACTACCTTTTTCTTCTTTTTTGCGTTATGCCAGAACAAACGCGTTCTGGCATAACGCAAGAGAAATATTGACCTTTTGATATATTTCTCTGCATTATCTTAAGGTATCAAATTGATCGTGTCTCAATTTAAAAGAGAAATAACAACTTTGTATATTTCGATAATGCGTTATGCCAGGACAAGTTTTTAATACACTGATTGATTGATTGATTGATTGATTGTAATTTTCAACTGGAAATCGGTTCAAAATTGACTAAATTATTTACTTAAAACCTGGTGACACGATGTTTCAGATTTGTCGTGTTTGACTTGGACCACAACAGCGGCGATAGCACAATCTAGACGAATCAGCTTCGTGAAACGGATTTTGAACCAATGGCTACGCCAGACGAAGAACGAGACTCCCTTGCAACTCTGTTACCAAACACATGATACGTTTCGGTGGCGGTCGGTTCAAATAGCGAAAACGAAGTGCGATAGAAATCACACTAATGCCATGTGAAACGTCACGAGATTTGTACCTTTAAAATAGCTCCCAATAGCTCCAACGGTTTTTGCGTTGAAACTCAGCAACTAGGTCGTTTTGGAAGGAAAAATGTCAGATTTGGAGATTTCTCAGTACTCCCGACGATCTGGCTATCTCAGTTGAAAACTGATGTTAAAGGTGCACTATTCCCTTCAACAGATGCTCTCGCATTTGTCGACCACCCCATGGTTTCGATTTGCGAATACAAGCGAAGATGAGGATGCATTAAATTGTTTCAAATCACAATTAAAACTACAATACGACTGACTGAATGACCACGGGCACACACCTACAGGAGAACGCTCCAGCATTAAAGAGAAATATTGACCTTTTGATATATTTCTCTGCATTATCTTAAGGTATCAAATTGATCGTGTCTCAATTTAAAAGAGAAATAACAACTTTGTATATTTCGATAATTACATTTTTGAAAATGTAAATATATGTACTTGTATATGGCGACAAACGGTATGATCCTTCTCTATATATGGCGTGACATATCTGACGTTTTTCTTTCTTTTGAAGGCATTGCTGAAGGCATTGTTCTTTTGAAGGCAAACAAATTGCCGACACTAAATAGGTCGCCGTTGGGTGCATAAATAAACCTCTGATTTCATTGCCACATTTTTTATTTTGTGTTAACTGATAAGCTAAAAGCATTTGATTATATATAACCAGAGACAAAACTATAGAAATCTCCTAATGTTGAAAATAAATTAAACATTATGACAATTGTTTTCAAAAATGAAGGGTCGCAACCACTAACTAGGCCACCGTTGGGTGCATAAGTTAATTGCTAATTTGGTTACCTTTTTATTCAATGTTTGTTGATTGTTAAGGATAGTAGGGCACATAATCACAATAGACAGAGTGCAAGACATATTTTCCATACCGTTTCGCCCAAAAGCAATACGGGATTTTGGTGGGGACCGAAATTCGTTACAAAGTACTTGAGACTACCGGTCGTTAGAAGCGTGAAACGCTTATCAACTTTAATTTGAAATGTCTCTCGGTATGAATTTTTATTTGCAAAATGCAATCAACTTACAACATATTTTGGCCTCGCCTGTCGATTTCAAGTAATAACTCCATTTTTGTGGGAAAATTGCATTGTTTCCCTTTAATACCAACAGGTCTACTAACACCGAAATCACAACAAATTATGATCTAAATAACTATTTAGAGATAAAACATCAGCTATCACACTGTTAGTATGACACATAGAATACAAGCCACCAAAGCCATCAGGAATACCACTTTCGGCTCCTCGCCGTATAAGCCCGGTCACACAACAAGCTTCCATATGGAACGATGCCTAGTTCTGCAGATAGGCCTTTCTATACACAGCTATATCGAAACCGCATTGTAAAATTCGGCCCATACAGAATATCACGTTGGAGATAGGGAGCCTTCTAGTGGGAACAGGATGGTATATTCCCATGATCACACATTTTTGTCATTTTCTCAAAAAAGGACATACTTTCATCGCTGTCACTGATTCCTCACACCCAACTGACAATTAATGTCGGCTCCAGACTGTGCGGAGCCGACAGTGAGCAGCCTCATCCATCGGTCAGGCAGTGAGTTCTGTGAGAGCAGCCTCATCCATCGGTCAGGCAGTGAGTTATGTGAGAGCAGCCTCATCCATCGGTCAGGCAGTGAGTTCTGTGAGAGTAGCCTCATCCATCGGTCAGGCAGTGAGTTCTGTGAGAGCAGCCTCATCCATCGGTCATGCAGTGAGTTCTGTGAGAGCAGCCTCATCCATCGGTCAGGCAGTGAGTTCTGTGAGAGGAGTCTCATCCATCGGTCAGGCAGTGAGTTATGTGAGAGCAGCCTCATCCATCGGTCAGGCAGTGAGTTCTGTGAGAGCAGCCTCATCCATCGGTCAGGCAGTGAGTTCTGTGAGAGCAGCCTCATCCATCGGTCAGGCAGTGAGTTTTGTGAGAGCAGCCTGGCAGTGAGTTCTGTGAGAGCAGCCTCATCCATCGGTCAGGCAGTGAGTTCTGTGAGAGCAGCCTCATCCATCGGTCAGGCAGTGAGTTCTGTGAGAGCAGCCTGGCAGTGAGTTCTGTGAGAGCAGCCTCATCCATCGGTCAGGCAGTGAGTTCTGTGAGAGCAGCCTCATCCATCGGTCAAGCAGTGAGTTATGTGAGAGCAGCCTCATCCATCGGTCAGGTAGTGAGTTCTGTGAGAGGAGTCTCATCCATCGGTCAGGCAGTGAGTTCTGTGAGAGCAGCCTCATCCATCGGTCAGGCAGTGAGTTCTGTGAGAGCAGCCGCATCCATCGCTCAGGCAGTGAGTTCTGTGAGAGCAGCCTCATCCATCGGTCAGGCAGTGAGTTCTGTGAGAGCAGCCTCATCCATCGGTCAGGCAGTGAGTTCTGTGAGAGCAGCCTCATTCATCGGTCAGGCTGTGAGTTCTGTGAGAGGACGCATTACAAGCTCTGCTGTGCTACAGCCGTGTAGAGGCTGTACCCGCAGTCAGTGGTAACACACCCCACGCCAGGCCCGGGCCGAGACCCACACCCACTCGGTCGGAGTGGCTCAGTTCCGGAGTCCAAATGTGCCAAAAACGCAGCCTTCATAGACGACCATCCAGCTCCCCCGGTACGCCTTCCCGTCTAGTTACCGTCGGTGCGACCGTCCAGTCTCTCCCCGTCCTTCCCCGGCGGGCACGGCGATCCTCCCACACCGACACAGCGGCTGTGGCCGTGCTTTTCATGAGGCGACCGTCTGTTTCGCCGTCCTGCGCGCCCCCCCCCCCCCCCCCCCACCTATCGGACAGGACATGATGCAGGCGACGCACATAAGAGCGGCTCCGGCCATCTCAGAACCACACTCACTCAGCCCACACTCACAAAATCGTTACACACGACCCGGGTGTTAACTCCTGCCACAGGGGTTAATTTATAAATTTACTCATGCATGGGGTGTCATTGTTGATGCTTCGCTATCCACACCCATGACGGACACCTGCGAGATGTGTCAGTGCCGACTACCACCGCATCTTGTGTTCGATACCCAAAGCTCAGGTGTTCACGGAATCCTGCCCGCTGTGTTGATGTCCAATACACCCCCATCCCCTGGGGCATCAGCCCCCCCCCCCCCCCCCCCCCCCGCCCCCACCACCACCACAACCACCACCACCACCACAACTGTGACGAAGAAGTGGGTCAAAGCCGGGGAGAAATCTGCACTTTGTGGAATTTGATGGCACTTGAAGCTATTTTGTCCCAGCTCAGGTTCCCCCCTCCCACCAACTCGTCTTGGAGAAGCTACGCCCCTGTCTACACCTCCTACTTACACCCCGCTGAGGTGCAGAGCAGGCGTCGCGCGCAAACACTTTTCAAACCACGCGGCCGCGCGTCAGTTGGCGCTGAGCAAGCATGCAGTGTGCAAGGGCGTAGGGAAGGGAGGGGGGCAAGAGCACATGCCCTCGCTCCCCCCCCCCCCCCCCTCCTCCCCCGGAGGCCTGGCGGGCCCCTCTGGCGACCGATCGAAGGCCCCCTGGGGCCGCCACAGTGTTTTGGATGGTGTCAGGCGACCGCAAAACGCGTTACGTCACATTAAAAAACTCCCACGAACCTAAAAAAAATAGTAACACGAATAAATAACAGCACTTACTTGTCTGTTAAAGGCATGTATATGTTAATACGTACACAAGGACCCCGGCCAGTGTGGAGAGGGCCCTCTACCAGAATTTAAAGGGCCCTGCGGATCTGCAGATGGCCCTCTGCCGGCATTTAGAGGGCCCCTGTCGGTTGTAGAGGGCCCTCTGCCGGCCTTTATAGGGCCCTCTGCCGGCCTTTAGAGGGCCCTGCCGATCTGTAGATCGACCTGCCAATCTGTAGAGGGCCTCTGTCGGCATTTAGAGGGCCCTGCCGATCTGTAGAGGTCCCTCTTCCAGGCTGTATGGGCCCTCTCGATCTGCAGAGTGTCCCAGCCAATCGGAAGAGGGCTCTCTGCTGGCCTTTAGAGGGCCCTGCCGACCTGTAGAGGGCCCTCTGCCGGTCTTTATATGACCCTGCCAGTATGTAGAGGGCCCTTTTCCAGCCTTTAGGCGTCATGTGGATCTGCAGAGTGCCCCAGCCAGTCTATAGAGGACCCTCTGTCAACCTTTAGAGGGCCCTGCCGGCCTTTAGAGGGCCCTGCCTATCTGTAGATCACACTACCAATCCGCGGAGGGCCTCTGCCAGCATTTAGAGGGCCCTGTCGACCTGTAGAGGGCCCTCTTCCAGTCTTTAGGGGCCTTGCCGATCTGCATAGTTTCCCAGTCAATCTGTAGAGGGCCCTCTGCTGGCCTTTAGAGGGTCCTGTCGATCTGTAGAGGGCCCTCTACTGATCTTTAGAGGGCCATTCAAGCATGTAGAGGTTCCTCCCAACCTGTAGAGGGCCCTCCTCCAGCCTTTGGGGGCACTGGCGATCTACAGAGTGCCACAGCCAATCTATAGAGGGCTGTCTGCCGGCCTTTAGAGGGCCCTTCCGTCCTTGAGATGGCCCTTCCAGCCTTTAGTTGGCCATGTCGGCCTTTAGAGGGCCCTGCCGGCCTTTAGAGGGCCCTGCCGATCTGTAGACCACCCTGCCAATCTGCAGAGGGAATCTTCCGGCATTTATAGGGCCCTGCCGACCTGTAGAGGGCCCTCTTCCAGCCTTTAAGGGTCCTGTCAATCTGCAGAGTGTGCCAGCCAATCTGTAGAGGGCCCTCTGCTGGCCTTTAGAGGGCCCTGCTGATCTGTAGAGGGCCCTCTGTCGGCCTTTAGAGGGCCCTGCCGATCTGCTGCGGATGGCCTTCTGCCGGCCTCTAAAGGCTCTTGTCGATCTGTAGAGGGCCTCTGCTGTCCTTTAGAGGGTCGTGTGGTGGTAGAGGTGGTCTGCCGGTCGAGCGCCGGTGAGGCTCTCGAAGGAAGACCAGTCACAGTTCTCATTATTTTGCAGTGTATTATGCTGGTAACGTATGAGAGGAGTGCACGGCTTTGACAATGTACGAGTATTAGCCCGGCATTGGCTGGGGTCTCAGCCGAACGTCATGGAGTGGGGGTGTCGTTTTTCGCCCCCCCCCCCCCCGCCCCAGATTATCTTCCGAACCAATAACCGCAGCGTCGACCTGCAGAGGTGGCCAAATATCTCGTCTGGATACACATCCGGACAAACACGTTGGACCGGACTTTCCTTAGCGACCCCCAGTGAAAATACTCGAATTTTGAAAAATGGCGTAAAAATGGTGCCTTATCTCCATTAGGTAAAAGTGATTTGCGAAAAACTGTTTTGCCAAAAATTAAATACATTTGATGACTAACATAGTTACCGATATATTTGGGGGTTTCTCGAGGGAAGTCCTAAAACTGGCAAATCTGATCTTTGATACCTCTGGTGACCTCAATATTGACCTGACCTAAAAAAAGACAGATATACCTTCGATAGAGCTTGTCTCGGGCTATCTAACGCCGTTTCCGCTTGTCGCCACGTTGCGCGGTTTTCGAGATCTTAGGAGGGATCCCCCCTCTAGGGCGTGTATTTATCAGAGGCCCTCCAGGACGCGTGTTAAGATATAACTCTATCGTGTTGTAGAAGCCCCTCGTATCACAATATGGTGTATTTTTTCAAGAAAATTTATAAGCAAACGGTATCCAAAGCTGTTTGGTAAATCAAGATATAAGAAACATGTTATTTCGGAATTTTGAAGAAATTTTGTAACTTTATCGTACATGTGCACAATCGGCATGTACGTATAGTGTTGTTTCCTTAATTCGAATTGAAGAAGATTGAGGATATTATTTTGATTACCCCGCGCCCTGCTGGAGGACGCAGAATCTGCCCCCCCCCCCCCTGATGTTCTCAATAACTTGAAAACAGTGATAGACATCGACGTCAACCTTTCAGTACCTTATGCTGCATCAATTATATATCTCATCACAGCATTTCAATTAAAATGGTGGAATACTTTGGGAGATAATGACGTTTTAATCACGTCATGTCATGCCATTTTTGGTGGAAAAATAATAAATGTTTGCAAAATCGCACAAAATCGAGTTTTGAAGAAAATTGCAAATAGAATACGTCAAAAGAAAGGAAATGACATTATATTGAAAATGGTTCTTGCGGATTTTCGACATTTCGAGTTTTTGACTCCCAAAAATACAAATATATTGTTTCGTTGTCGAAAGTTATTTGTCGTTGCTTTACAACATACACTACACTGTACTGTTTTAATTATGTGGGCCCCCTAGGGAACAAGGGCACCTCTGATGCTATTTGGCCCCCCTGGGAAAAATCCTGCCTACGCACCTGGCAGTGCATCGAAACGTTGTCACTTGCCAGTGTTCAAGTTAACGTATGGAGTTGCGGAAGGCTGTCAATCGTGCGTCGTGATTGGAGTTAAGTACCTAATTGCGAGCTGCGAGTGTGCAATACATGCGTTCTGTTTATATTATACATGTAGTTAGTTGTTATTTTGTGATCGAAACATTGGGTCAATGACTTTAGGGAGCCATAAGTCTCTAGAAATAATGCATGTATTACGCCTGGTTATTGTGATTTACTCTGGCGTGGCCGTGTCGCAATGGGGTAAAAGCTCAGGGATTGGTGCAGCCATATTGACACCTAAAAGGGTGGTATTTGAGTATCTTAAAAAATTAACAACATTGTGGATTCAGATCAGACTGGTTATTGATTCGACACTAATTGAATTAATTGGAATCGTTCAATCAAAATTAATTGAATAAGAAAATAATTGATTCACCACCAGATATTTTGTTTCATGAATCGTGATTGAATCAAAACCCGCATCAAATCAAGGTTGATTTAATCAAAAGATTAACGATTCTTAACGCTTCAAGTACCTACACAAGTAAATTGTGCAAATACATGCAATCCCAGCGGCTACATTCACTTATACTGAAATAAAAAAATACTATTGCTGTAACAAGGTTTTAATGATCATATATATGTGCCTGTTTTCATTGTTATTGATTTGACATACATGCACCTCATATTTTTAAATGTTGAATCAAACGTGAATCGATTAAAATATTTGTTTTGATTCTTTGAATCGGAAGGAATCAGTTCTCAAAATTGTATCCGTAAATCGAACGGTGATTGAATCATTCAGATACCAAAATGAATGATGATTGAATCGTTCCAAAAAAGTTTCGTTTCTTTGTTTATTTGCTTTCATCGCCAGCAGAGTCATTCTCCACTGACAGGCGAAGTAAAAAAGATAAAAGACATGAAACACAGCACATGTATCACAGCCTAAAGTCGTTCAAGTAGAAGATGAATGACATGATGAACGAAGTGATGATGTCTATACGGTTATAAAACGTACCTGATCATGAGAGCTCTAAAAACGCCAAAACTGTCATGAAAGATGTCTGCGTTCAAATGACTGGCCAATACAACATTCATGGCATTAGGGATCCTGCAGAACATCCCTGATTCGATAGTTCTGACTCGAGCTCGAGGCACGCCGAACAGGGTGAGGGTGCGGGTCGATCGAGCCGGCAGGTGCACAGGAAAAGAGTTAAGCAGAACCTGAGAGTCCACTCTCCCCCGCAGAATGTTCCTCAGGAAGAGCATTTCATGCTGCACTCTGCGTTGTGTAAAGGTGGAATTTTGAAATGGAGCAGAAGGCAACCGTAAGAAAAAGAATTCGTTTGACCGGAGGAAGTGTGAGCTAGCAGCCAAATGAGGAACTTATGCTGCACTCGATCGACCCGCACCTTGTGGGAGTTGGCTGCCCCCGCCCAGACCACGCTGCAATATTCTCAAATCGATCGAACATTCGCGAAGTACGCAGCCAGTACCGCGCTTCGGTTGAATTTTGACTTGCTGGTACCTACCTGGAAAGAGCGGAAAAGGAGGCCGAGTGCCCGGTTGGCCCTGCTGACAGTTTCCGATACATGTGGTGCGAAAAGAAACATTTGGTGTCCAGCGTTACACCCTGGTCCCTGATCTTACTCACATGTTCCAGCTCGGTACCAGCGATACAATACTTGGTCTGGACGGCTGCACGCCTGAGAGTCATTGTAAACAATATGCATTTTGCAGGGTTGAGAGCCAGTCCCCACCTGACGGACCACGCTGCCAGATAGCTATGATCCCTCTGCAGCAACAGTCCGTCAGATGGAGAGGTGATTTTACGGAAAATTTTGACATCATCGGCATACGGAAGGCAGCCGGATTCTATTTGGCACGGTATATCGTTAATACACATCGAAAAGAGAAGGGGAGCCAAAAGTGATCCTTCTGGAACACTGGAGATAACCGGTTTCCAGTCGGATGTTTTTCCGTTGACGATAATAAACAGTTGAATCAATAACCAGTCTGATTCAGATGACTCCCGGAATCAAACACCCATGCAGAGTCCAACAAAATATAGGGGGGTTACTGGCCAAATTCTGGGGCGTTCAGTTTTTTAGTGCGACCCCCAATTTGGGATCTGACACCTCGCCGGACATTCGTGGCGCAAAAATAGGGGTTTATGACTCCTCAAAGAGGTGTCATTGCAGGCTAAAGTGGATGTATGAAACCCGAGATTGACAAGGCACGTAGTCAGGATTTCATCCAGGGGGCGGCGCCTCGAAAGGGCCCCTTTCCCGAGCCTGAAAGGGCCCCTTCCCAAGCGTTGAAAAGCCCAAACAAAACGGATGAAAAGGCACGTTAGAATGATGGAAAATGCAGTATGACAGGTATGGCATGGGCCATACCTAATTTTAGGAGCTGGAGTTAGCAGACTGCCATATCAACTTTTGAACCAGCGACACCAATTTGGAATCAGCTATACCCACTTGGAATATTTTTTTTTTAAGCTGAAGACCTGGAACTCTTAACGCGAAAATGTTGAGTCTTATGCCATAGATAATATGCTTTCTCATCAATGCATCACAGTGGGTTGGAGATCCCAAGAGAGTTTATTTACCGTTTACTATGGCACGTTCACCATAAAGAAGACACGTGACCGTGAAGAGAAAAATTCAAGATGGAGGGCAATTCCGCCCCAGGGCACCTGTCCCGAACGGCCACCAGCACAAGCCCTTTCGTAACACAATAGCTGACTGCCGCCTGAGCCTGTCGGCAGTTCCAGCGCAGCGCAAAAATTTGCATCACAAAACCGCCCTAAAACAACATCACAAAACCAATTTTTTTCAATATATTCAAAAACCGGAAGATATATTGGAGAACCAAGTATGGACGATGCCCAAACCGAATTTCTAAGCAATATGTATATTTTCTAGTGGCTTATGGCGCCCTAAAGTTAATGACCCAATGTTTCGATCACAAAATAACAACTAACTACATGTATAATATAAACAGAACGCATGTATTGCACACTCGCAGCTCGCAATTAGGTACTTAACTCCGATCACGACGCAAGATTGACAGCCTTCCGCAACTCCATAGGTTAACTTGAACACTGGCAAGTGGCAACGGTTCGATGCACTGCCAGGTGCGTAGCCAGGATTTTTCCCAGGGGGACAAATGGGATCAGAGGTGCCCTTGTTCCCGAGGGGGCCCACATAATTAAAACAGTACAGTATGTTGTATTTTGTAAAACAGCGACAAGAAACTTTCGACAACGAAACAATATATTTTCATTTTTGGGAGTCAAAAACTCAAAATTTCGCAAATCCGCGAGAACCATTTTCAATATAATGTCCTTTCCTTTCTTTTTACGTTTTGTATTTGCAATTTGCTTCAAAACTCGATTTTCTACGATTTTGCAAACATTTATTATTTTTCCACCAAAAATGGCATGATATGACATGATTAAAATGTCATTATCTCCCAAAGTACTCACCCATTGTCATTGAAATACTGTGATGAGACGTATAATTGATGCAGCATAAGTACTGAAAGATTGACGTCGATATCTATCATTGTTTTTAAGTTATTGAGAACATCAGGGAGAGGGGGCAGATTCTGCCTCATCCAGCGGGGCGCGGGTTAATCAAAATAATATCCTGAATCTTCTTCAATTCGAATTAAGGAAACAACACAGTACGTATATGCTGATTGTGCACATGTACGATAAAGATACAAAATCTCTGCACAATTTCGAAATAACATGTTCCTTATATCTTGGTTTAAGGAACAACTTTGGATACCGTTTCCTTATAAATTTTCTTGAAAAAATACACCATATTGTGATACGAGGGGCTTCTACAACACGATAGTCATATCTTAACACGCGCCCCGGAGGGCCTCTGATAATTACACGCCCTGGAGGGGGGGGGATCCCCCCCTAAGATGTCGAAAACCAAGCAACGTAGCGACAAGCGGAAACGGCGTTAGATAGCTCGAGACAAGCTCTATCGAAGGTATATCTGTCTTTGTTTTAGATCAGGTCAATATTAAGGTCACCAGAGGTATCGAAGATCAGATTTGCCAGTTTTAGTACTTTACTCCAGAAACCCCCAAATATATCAGGAACTATGATAGCTAGAAGCAAACGAAAAAAGCAATAGAAAGCTCTTGAAATATGCAATCGCCACTTGTGTCCTCACATTTGAGCTCAGGTCAATATTTTGGCTCAAGAGGTCATCAAATGTAAAAAAAAAAAATTGGCAAAAAGTTTTTTTTTCGCAAATAACTTTTACCTAATGAAGATAAGGCACTACATTTTTACGCCATTTTTCAGAATTCGAAGATTTTCACGGGGGTCGCTAATGAAAGTACGGTACAACGTGTTTGTCCGGATGTGTGTCCAGACGAGATATTTGGCCACCTCTGCAGGTCGACGCTGCGGATATTGGTTCGGAAGATAATCAGGGGGCGACCCCCCCCCCCCCCCCCCCCCCCAGCCAATGGCGTTCGGCTGAGACCCCAGCCAATGCCGGGTTAAAGCTCGTACATTGCAAAGCTTTGCACTCCTCGCAGACATTACCAGCATGCTACACTGAAAAATAATGAGAACTGTGACTGGTCTTCCTTCGAGAGCCTCACTGGCGCTCGACCGGCAGACCACCTCTACCACCACAGGACCCTCTAAAGGACAGCAGAGGCCCTCTACATATCGACAAGAGCCTCTAAAGGCCGGCAGATGGCCATCTGCAGATCGGCAGGGCCCTCTAAAGGCCAGCAGAGGGCCGTCTACAGATTGGCTGGGACACTGCAGATCGACAGGGCCCCTAAAGGCTGGAAGAGGGCCTTCTACAGGTCGGCAGGGCCCTATAAATGCCAGCAGAGTCCCTCTGCAGATTGGCAGGGCGATCTAAAGATTGGCAGGGCCCTCTAAAGGCCGACAGGGCCCTATATAGACCGACAGGGTCATATAAAGGCCGGAAGGGCCCTCTCAAGGCCGGAAGGGCCCTCTAAAGGCCGGTAAGGCCATCTAAAGGCCGGAAGAGAGCCCTCTACAGATCGACAGGATCCGCTAAAGGCCAATAGAGGGCCATCTACAGGTCGGCAGAGCCCTCTAAATGCTGGCAGAGGCCCTCTGCAGTTTGGTAGTGCGATCTACAGATCGGCAGGGCCCTCTAAAGGCCGGCAGGGCCCTCTAAAGGTCGACAGAGGGTCCTATAGATTGGCTGGGACACTCAGCAGATCAACAGGGCCCTTAAAGGTTAGAATATGGCCCTCTACATGCTGGCAGGGTCATATAAAGACCGGCAGAGGGTAATCTACAGATCGCCAGGCCATCTAAAGGCCAGCAGAGGGTCCTGTACAGATTGGCTGGGACAATCTGCAGATCAACAGGGCCCATAAAACCTAGAAGAGGGCCCTCTCCAGATCGGCAGGGACCCTCTACAGATGGGCAGGGCCCTATAAAGCCCGGCAGAGGGCCCTCTACAACCGACAGGGGCCCTCTAAATGCAGGCTGGGGGACATCTACAGATCAGCAGGGCCCTTTAAAATATGGTAGAGGGCCCTCTACACATTGACTGGTGCCCTTGTGTACGTATCAACATACACATGCCTTTAACAGACCGACAAGTGATGTTATTTATTCGTGTTACGATTTGTTATGTTCGTGGGAGTTCTTTTATGCGACGTAAGGCGTTTTGCAGGCGCCTGCCACCATCCAAAACACTGGGGCCTTCGGCCCCAGGGGCCCTCGCTCGGTCGCCAGAGGGGCCGCCTGGCCTCCCGGGGGATGGGGGGGGGGAGATAGGCCTCTTGCCACCCCCTCCCTTGCCAACGCCCTTGCGCATTGCATGCGTGCTCAAAACTGACGCGCCAACTGACGCGCGGCCGCGTGGTTTGAAAAGTGTTTACGCGCGACGCCTGCTCTGCACCTCAGCGGGGTGTAAGTTTTTTTTTAACATGTATTTATCAACAGCAGACGATACACATGATTATGCATAATCAATAAGTACATCATAATCATATCACTATACACATGTGACATGACCCTCGACCAGGTATTCATTTGTGCGGCCCGTCTGGCCAAGCCGGGATGGTGCCAGTAACATCGGCAAAGCCGCCCCGGCTCCGGGGAGGTCTGTGGGTTACCGCCCCGGCCGGGGAGAGCTGTGGGGTACCTCCCCGGCGCTCCAGACGGGCCGCAGCCCCCGCCCGCACTGCCTCGCACTTAATTCGCACGACACCGCGAGGCAGTGCCCCATGCCGCCGGCCGAGCGTGCCACCCGTCAGCCCGTTTGGCTGGCGAATCGCACGCACGGCCGGCCGACCGGCCCTGCAAAAATTGCAAGGGCCGGTCTCGGGTTGGCCCGGTTGGGTTAGGGCGGGGGCATCGTGCAGCCTCATAGGCCAAGGCACAAGTCTACTCTCCACGGTTGGTCGGCGCTCCTCACGCCCGACCGGCCGACCGGTCCCGCAGCGTATCCTGAGGACCGGCCCCGGGTGGGGGAGAGCAGGTCCATACTACAAGCACGCGAGACGATGCCCAGGGCGCTCACATCGCTACATTGTGGACATGACACGGTTCACTCATTGCAGACAGGCTAAACAAAGGCGGCCGGCGATGGTGCCCCGCGGGACCGTCCGGCAGACACACGTCACACTCATCAGCGCAGCGAATACGTCACCGAATACGTCACCGAATACGTCACCGGCCAGTCGAAGTACCCTGTCGACACCTCGACAGGACCGGTGCGTCACTCAAAACTCAAGTACATTGCCGTCTGCGATAAACGGTTCCCATCTCGCTCGCAAACTATCGATCTTTGAGTTCTTAATCGCAATACACTTTTCCATATTAAACATTTTTTGCAACGCCGGGCGAAATGCTTGAACATTTGGAGTAGTATCATTCATATGCTGCGCTACTATAAATTGCTTTGCCACCAGAACGATTAAATTTATCACTTTTTTGGAACTTAAGCATCCGAATAATATGTTGCGGCAGTTGAACTCAACGACCGTCGTTGATGCCATTTTAACGTTTACCGTGGAAGCTAGCTCTCTCCAAAATGACTGCAACTCAGCACACCAGAAAAAGTAGTGCTGCATTGTATCGACTTCTCCACAGTTATCGCAAAATGGGTCGTCAATGACCTGTCTAGTGTATAGGAATTTCCTATTGGGGAAATATCTGTGGATTATCCTATGCTGAAGGCTTTGTAATCTGGTCGAAATTGTCACTTTAAATGCCATTTCATATACATTGTGCCAATCGTTACCAAACTCTATTCCTTCTGTCTCCCAGCGCCTCTGCGCATTAGGAATATTATCAGGTAACTGCTTGCTGTAAAAATGACTGGATTTAATGTTACTCAATACCACCTCTTTTTCTTTAATCACAATGCTAGGTTCCTCTCTACGCTCATCCACCGTAAGCGGCGCGCTACCGATCAGCGTCCTTTTCCACTGATTGGGAATCGCATGGCACCAACCCATATACACGAACGGATTTACTCGTAATGTGGGATAGGTCTCTAACAACGCCTCATATGTTAACAGTTCGCCTTCGCCATCCGTAATATCGTCAATTAATGCGACATTGTCATTTTGCCTACTAACTAACGTTCGGTTCTGTACGCGTATAGCATTGTTGTGCCAAATACTCTGCATTCTGATTTCTTCCCGGTTGTTAGCGGTACGATCGGATGTACGCCCTTATACCAAACCAGCATTTCTTTATAAAATTCCGGAATCGGCCTACTTAATATCCATTGCTCATCAAAATCAGTTCTTACTATGGTATCCAATGCCACCCGGATCTTCTGCTGCAACACCTGTACGAATGGGGTTTCTGACAGTCGCAACAGCCGCCCTACCCATGCAATTCTGCTTGACGTATTCATTATCTGAAGATCTGGCAACTTCAACCCCCCATTTTCCACCGGCATAGTCATGGTTCCTTTGGCCACCTTGGGGGGACGGCCTCGCCACACGAATTTCATGATGTGGCTCTGGATGGTAGCCAACATTTTCTTCTCAACTCGGGTGGCTGCCATAAGGTATATGAGCTGCGACACGACTAAAGACTTGGCTACTGTTATCCGCCCTTTAATTGTCAAGTCACGTTGCGACCATTGATCCAGTGTGCCCTTTATTTTTCTCTCTACCGCATCAAAATTCTTCTGATTACAGTTATCCATGGCACTGAACCATACGCCGAGTATTTTCGTGCTCTCAGCCGGTGCACAGCCGCAAATCTGCTGCCCGCAGCCTTTTTTCCGACCAAGCCACATAAACTCGCATTTATCCATGTTGAGTTCAAGCCCTGAAATGTTCCCGAAATCGCACACCAGTTGCGTAGCCTTTTCGGCATCACTAATCCCTTTAACGAACAGAGTGGTATCATCGCAGTATTGCGTCAACTTGAAAAAGTTACCACTTACTTTTATTCCCTGAATGTCTGTTCTTGCTCTGAATTTAATGGCTAAAATTTCCACTACTAATGCAAATAAGGGGGCCGAGGCGGGGCAACCCTGTTGCAATCCACGAGAAGGTTGAAACCATGCCGACGTAAATCCGTTGTTGCTTACTGTTAGTTCAGATCCGTGATGCAACAACTTAACCCAGCTGATGAAACTATCACCAAAATTAAACTCTTTAAGTGCTTCATATAGGAAACAGTGCTCAACCGTGTTAAACGCATTTCTAAAATCGAGTGCCATAAGAAGGCCGTCTAACCTATCCGCTCCGCAGTAATGTATGACGTCTGCTATGGTCCGCAGGTTTGTGCCAATGTACCTGCCCCTCATTGATCCCGTTTGATCGGACGCGACGATTTTGTCCATAACGGCCATCATTCTATTGGCCAGAACCTTGGCAACGATTTTATATATTATGTCTAGCAAACATATTGCTCTCTTGTTCTTAATCAGTTTTTGGTCGCCCTTCTTCGGTAGCAGCGTTAATACCCCTCTGCGCTGGGTAACAAAGAATATCCCCTTTTCCCTGGCTTGGTTTATGTAAGTTACCACCATGTCTCCCAAATCCTTCCAGAAGAAAAGGAAAAATTCCTTTGAAAATCCAGAGACTGACGGAGATTTATTGTTTAGCATCGCTCTCAAAGCTCTCTCACATTCCTGATTGGAAATATCCCCCTCGCACGAATTTTTATCCACCTGGTTAAGTTGCGGACAAACTGAGGGTTGCAAAAAGTCCGCAACCTGCGCGCCATCGAATACCTGGCCTTGTGTTGCATAAATGCCCTCATAGTGTTCCCGGCAATAGTTCAGAATTTCCTGATTACCCGTCACAAAATCACCATTTGAAGTTTGTAGCACCGCTATGTGTTTCTCTTTGTCTCGACGCGCGTTGAGCTTAAGGAAATATTTAGTCGGCTTCTCGCCTAGCTCCAACCAACGGGCTCCTGACCGAATCATGGCTAATTTGCCCTTTTCCTCTTCTATCTGATCCAGGCTCATACGGAGCGCGTTGTGATTAGCCACCACAGCCGGTGTCGATTTCTCACTCAGCTCTATCTCACATTTATCTAAATCATCAACCAACTTGGTATGTCTCTCTCTTCTTGCTCGTGCTTTGTGCGACGACAGTTTTATACTCTGTACTCGAATCTCACTTGTGAGTATCTCTAAACGCAAGCCGAGGTCCAGAACGTTTGCATAAACACCACGCTCGGTGCTTGCCCGAATTATTTCAAGTCGGGTGATCTGTACGAAGGAGGGATCTTCTAACAGCCTATTGTCAAAGCGGTAGAGCCCTCTACCCCTATCGTTACCAAACATTCTTAGCTCGAAATTGACCAGGCTATGGTCACTCTGAACGCCGGGCCTGATTTCGATGCGTTTCAGCAGATGATTAGCAATCAAGTTGCTGCTGGCAAATACATAATCTATTCTTGATTGTTGCAGCGGATTAAGTCTGCGCCATGTGTAACGCCGCCTAGGACCATAGCGTTCGCGCCACACAGTGATCAAATTACATTCTTCTAGCAAACCCTTAAGCTTTTTGGCTGCCTGCGTTACGCGAAATCTACAATTTTGCACGTCTAAATCGGACAGATGTAGGTTTAAGTCTCCACATACAATTAGCTGCGATCCCTGATCTGTAGGCATCAAATCTATTTGCTCCCTTAAATTGTCGAGAAAGGCTATTTGCAACTGCATCTTTTTTTGTGTAGGGGCGTATACTGCACACAAAGATAATTTGAACATATCATAATCCAAATCCAGAATAAGCAATCGCCCAGCGTCACCGCTATAACGCACGGTTACCTTACACACAGATAACAAACACCTCGGTATCAGCACGGCAACCCCACACTCGCTAGTATTAAGTCCGTGTGCAAACATAATGGGTGCACCCCACTCGGCTTCCCAATACACACTGTCTCTAGGCGATGAATGGCTTTCCTGTATCACTATAATATGTTTCGGATAATTATAATGAAAATGTCTAAACAGCGCCCGTCTTTTAGTCATCATTCGTAGACCCCTCGCATTAAATGTAACTATGTTGACATCAGGCATCGTTAATCACTACACGGTATCGCCAAGCTAAGCGCCCCCGCAGATATAACTCGAGCGAAGCACACATAGCTTCGTGACGCGTCTCCCCTATCAGCTTACCGACCAAACATCCCGTGCAGTCGGCTGACCTTGACCCTCCAGTCCGCCAAATGCCCGCCAGGTGGACAGCTGCGGGACGAACACCAGCGCCAGGCAGGGGCGACACCAGGATGGTCACCTCGCACCGCGTATCGCACGGCCGGGAGTGTCCAATCAGACTGCCCGGATTTGCGCCCCGATGCAGCGCGCCGGCTCTCGCAGACGCCAGAGTATCCGCTCCGAGCAGCGGCATCGGCAGCGGCAGCACCGCGCACCGCTCCGACATCGGCCAGCAGATCACATCGCACACCCCGGCGAACGATCGCACCTCGGAACGGAGCCCGTGCCGCACCGGGATCACGTGCCACGGTTGACAGCCGCCCACAGCGCCTCCCCGCTCGCGCTCCACAGCCGTCACAGTCCATGGCAAGTCACAGCCCACCCCACTGTCCGCAGCCAGCCAGCGCAGAGGCGGCACCAGTGTCGCCCCCACCGAGGGGCGCGACTGCGACCGCTCACTGCTCACCGCGCAGCACGCGCTCGCACTCATTCCGGTTCGAGACACGAATTTTTCTTCCATGCGGGATCAAGCGGACGTGTAAGACACCATGCTTTGTATACACACTGTGTATGTCACCACGCTTTTTGGCACTGCGAAGTCTCGCATGCGCCTCTGATGCGCCGGGTGTGAGCTTCTCGCTAATGTAGAGTTGGTCAGCTGATTCACGTCTCTGGCCACGCTCGTTCTTGGACAGCGAGATCCTGGCCTCATGAATCGTGTCGCGCACGCTTCCCGGACCGCATCGTGTGAACTCACACACAATCTTCTTACCTCTGGCGGCCCGGTAGCACTGTCTGATATCGGCGTCTCTCACATCCACGGACGGTATGTACTTCTGTAACATGATCTTGGTCACTGTCGTCACATCCTCCTTCCAGAACTCGTCCTTTGGCGCAGCTGGAATACCCGGACCGTCGAAGATGAGGAAGGGGATGTTGCTCACCCTCCGTAGATCTTCAACCTCATCTTCCATGCCACAGATGCGGCGATCTCTACCATTGACGGCATCCTGTAATTGATGTATGACTTCACCCTGATCGTTGACGTGTTGTTCCAGCTCTCCAATCCTTCCATGCATGTTGCGTAGCTCCTGCTTGAGTGAGTCGGTAGCTCTCACGAACCTCTCAGTTAGCAGGGCTGTCTGCTTCTGCAATTCGCACCGCAGTAACAGCTGGATAGGAGTCAGCTGCTCGGCACCATCATCGATTTGATCCGACGACTCCGACCTGTCATCGGGGCTGGTTGGTCGCTGCCGCTTCGTCGGGCTCCTATCCCGGTTGAGTTTTTCGATCAAGGAGCGGACGTCTGCCTGCCCCCGACTCTGACTGAGCCCGCCCCTGGCACCGGCTCCTCTCCCAGCCCCGGGCGCCGGGCGGGCGGCGGCCGGCCGGTCGCGGGCCACGGTCGCCGGGCCGCCGCCCACGGGCGCCGCCGCTGAGCCGCGCCGACCTGACCTTGAATTGGACATACTTGCAGCTTGCAGCTCACTTGCAGCACTCCGTGTGCTCTCAGATTCACTCCTTATTCTGTCCAGGTCCACACTAAGCACGCCTCAGGCACCCTCCGATCGGACCGCACCGCCGGGTCCCCTCTGACCAGCGGTCAGCGCGCACCCCACCTGCGCACGTCCGTCCCGGGTCACCACCGGGCGCCGACTGGATGTCCGTCCTCTCACAGAACTCACAGCCTGACCGATGGATGAGGCTGCTCTCACAGAACTCACTGCCTGACCGATGGATGAGGCTGCTCTCACAGAACTCACTGCCTGACCGATGGATGAGGCTGCTCTCACAGAACTCACTGCCTGACCGATGGATGAGGCTGCTCTCACAGAACTCACTGCCTGGCCGATGGATGAGGCTGCTCTCACAGAACTCACTGCCTGACCGATGAATGAGACTCCTCTCACAGAACTCACTGCCTGACCGATGAATGAGGCTGCTTTCACAGAACTAACTGCCTGACCGATGGATGAGGCTGCTCTCACAGAACTCACTGCCTGACCGATGAATGAGGCTGCTTTGACAGCACTCACTGCCTGACCGATGAATGAGACTCCTCTCACATAACTCACTGCCTGACCGATGGATGAGGCTGCTCTCACAGAACTCACTGCCTGACCGATGAATGAGACTCCTCTCACATAACTCACTGCCTGACCGATGGATGAGGCTGCTCTCACAGAACTCACTGCCTGACCGATGGAGTAGGCTGCTCTCACAGAACTCACTGCCTGACCGATGGATGAGGCTGCTCTCACAGGACTCACTGTCTGACTGATAGATGAGGCTGCTCTCACAGAACTCACTGCCTGACCGATGGATGAGGCTGCTCTCACAGAACTCACTGCCTGACCGATGGATGAGGCTGCTCTCACAGAACTCACTGTCTGACCGATGGATGAGGCTGATCTCACAGAACTCACTGCCTGACCGATGGATGAGGCTGCTCTCACAGAACTCACTGCCTGACCGATGAATGAGACTCCTCTCCCATAACTCACTGCCTGACCGATGGATGAGGCTGCTCTCACAGAACTCACTGCCTGACCGATGGATGCGGCTGCTTGGTCACATGTTGCGGCGGTATCGCGCTGCAAATGGTTTCCTCTATAAATGTACCGAGATGTGGATTATTGGAATTGTTTCCGCGAAAAGACGTGTCTGAAAAAACACCCAAGCAGTTTGCAACTCATCAAATAAAAATGAGGATTCTATACGTAAATTATTTTTTCCCGAGATGATGAATATATGATGTATATTCAGTAGTGAAAGTCGCTAAACTGCCGTATCTCAAGTTGGTACGATCCCCCGAGTGATCACTCTGCACATGAGGACCGGATGGCAGCGGTGTGTGTGTGGGGGGGGGGGGGGGGGGGGGTCTGACACAGAAGCCTTTGCGGCGGTGGCGTGATGCAAAAATGACCTCTGATCTCCGGCAGGCCCACTTCACATATGATATATCGTATGAGGCGGTATCGTGTATTACAACGCCATACATAACATTGAACACAATAAGATGAGACATATACCGGCAAAACAATGTAATACAATGTGGATTAGGAACATGAATGCTAAATAACTATGCAACTGCCAACTCGTATGCACAGTTTGTAAATATTTCCTATGCGGAGCTATTTAGTAAACACAGCAGTATAAGATGAACAAAATATCGAACCGATAGGATGATTACACGATGTGCTTTGAACACTATATATATATATATATATATATATATATATATATATATATATATATATATATATATATATATATATATATATATATATATATATATATATATATATATATATATATATATATATATATATATATATATATATAATATAGTGTTCAATATTAAATAACGCACGCATGGATGACAATAAATAAGCAATAAATATGAATAAATAGGAGTGGCATTACATATAACAACTAAGGATTGCAAAATAGCAGTGTTTGTTTTTGTAAGTATTGCACTCGAGCACAGCTGTTAATGGTAATACTGGTGGACGCTGCAACGATTGACAACATGAAGAGTGTGCCCCGTATCACAGTCAGTCTTCGTGAGGTGACTTATCCTACTTCTCTGCTCCTGGTCTCCTGTCCTCCGTCTCCTCCCCAGCGATGTCGCTGTTGGTTACCTTCCTGTTGGAAGGCTCTTCACCGCCGCCACAGGGACAGCAGCGACCGGACGACGCGTTCGCTCCGCTTGACGATGCACACGCAGCCGGTGCCCACTTCCAGGTTGACGTCGTCTACGATCACCTCCTGCCAGAGCTGGTGGCATCGGCCGGTGGCATCCGGGCCGCAAGACCGGCCAGGATGCAGACACATGTGTTCGGTGATGGTCAGCCGGCCGGCCACGGTGCGCTTCGTGGTCTCGTACGGACATTCGGCGATAGTGCAGACGGAGGAGCCAGGGCCGGCCGGTACAGCCGCCGCTGTTACCGACACCAGCAGACACGCCGTCAGCAGCAGACACCGCACGGCCGTGCTGACCGCTCCATTGGAACTGGTGATGGCCATGATGACTGGAGACTGAAGGCACTGAGACGGCACCGGAGCTCTCGGACAAGGCTCGGACGGGTGTCGCTCGGCAGCTGGGCTGAGTGAGTGTGGGTCTGAGGCGGCCGGCGCCGCTTATGTGCGTCGCCTGCATCCTGTCCTGCCCGATAGGGGGCGGCCGCGCGGGACGGCGAGACAGACGGTCGCCGCATGGAAAGCATGGCCACAGCCGCTGTGACGGTGTGGGAGGATCGCCGTGCCCGCCGGGAAAGGACGGGGAGAGGCCGGACGGGTTCACCGACGGTAACTAGACTGGAAACCGTACCAGGGGAGCTGGATGGTCGTCTATGACGGCTGCGTTTTTGGCACATTTGGACTCCGGAACTGAGCCACTCCGACCGAGGGGATGTGGGTCTCGGCCCGGGCCTGGTATGGGGTGTGTTAACAATTGACCGCGGGTGCATACCTCTGCACGGCTGTAGCACAGCAGAGCTTGTCGTGCGTCCTCTCACATAACCCACTGCCTGACCGATGGATGAGGCTGCTCTCACAGAACTCACTGCCTGACCGATGGATGAGGCTGCTCTCACAAAACTCACTGCCTGACCGATGGATGAGGCTGCTCTCACAGAACTCACTGCCTGACCGATGGATGAGGCTGCTCTCAGAGAACTCACTGCTTGACCGATGGATGAGGTTGCTCTCACAGAACTCACTGCCTGACCGATGGATGAGGCTGCTCTCACAGAACTCACTGTCAGGCTGCTCTCACAGAACTCACTGCCTGACCGATGGATGAGGCTGTTCTCACAAAACTCACTGCCTGCCCGATGGATGAGGCTCCTCTCACAGAACTCACTGCCTGACCGATGGATGAGGCTGCTCTCACAGAACTCACTGCCTGACCGATGGATGAGGCTGCTCTCACAGAACTCACTGCCTGACCGATGGATGAGGCTGCTCTCACAGAACTCACTGCCAGACCGATGGATGTGGCTCCTCTCACAGAACCCACTGCCTGACCGATGGATGAGGCTGCTCTCACAGAACTCACTGCCTGACCGATGGATGAGGCTGCTCTCACAGAACTCACTGCCAGACCGATGGATGAGGCTCCCCTCACAGAACTCACTGCCTGACCGATGGATGAGGCTGCTCTCAAAGAACTCACTGCCTGACCGATGGATGTGGCCTCAAACCAAAGCTTTGGCCGAGCCTCCGACCGACCAATGGCTTTCAAAATGGCCGAGAATCTCAGAATCTCAAACTGGCACAGGGCCCTCTCGGGCCTGAAAATGGCCCTCTTGGATAAGCCTAGGGAATTCTCAAGTTTAGCAAAAGCCCTCTCACACTCCTTCTCTGGCCTCGTAAGGACTCTCTCAGACCAGCATATAGGTAAAGCCTTTCCACACCTGGCAAGGAGTCTCTCAGACCGGACGATGGCCCTCTCAGGTCGATCGATGATCCTCTCAAAGAAGCGGATGTTCATTGTTCCTCTCTTACCGGCTTAAAGCTCTCCGGTCGGAAAAGCGCCCTTTTAGATCGAATGAGGGTCCTCTCAAAGTGGAAAACGGCCATCTCAGGTCGGCATGGTGCCTTCCCAGGCTTGGCAAAGGTTCTACGCTTCGGCGTGAATAATCTGTGTTATGCCAGAACAGCAAAGAAGCAAAGCAGCAAATATTTGGAGGGGCCAAAGCCCAAGGTCACACAATTATAAAACAAATAATCGGATTTCGCCTTTTCATTCCTGAATAGGTGATTTAAAACAAACTTTCCTTCGTAAAAAAAAATGTGTAGATCTGCATTTAAATTAGGAAATGCGCCATGTTTTGGCCGACTTCAGGCGATTTGGGAGACCGGCCCTTCGTGCTCCTTGGATACGCCAGTGGCCAGAAAACATGTGGGGGGGGGGGGGGGGGGGGGGGGGGGGGGAGGGCGAGGGCCACTCCAAAAGTACATAAATCGACACCTATGCCTGTACGTATATATCAAGTGTAATACAAGGGCGGAAAGTATGGGGGGCAGAGCACGCCATTTGGGGGGGATGAGAGCACCATTAGGGGGGACAAGGGCCCCCAGCAGTATATACATCGACACATATGGGACTCGCGATTGAAAATGTGTGAATGTTTGCACTATGGCCTTGTATATGAGTGGAGTTGCAGTGGTGTTGCGTGAACGCATACCCATAAATGTGCATGTGCATAAATAAATGTGGCATACCTACCCATAAATGTGTTTATGTGTGTTAAAAAGTGTGTGTGTGGTGGATGTAAATAAATGTGTGGATCTGCAGTGCATGAAGTGAACTGCAGTAAATAGTGCAGCTACCGGTACAAGCCACCCATAAAAAGGTGCGCCTTTTCAAGACGCTCGTTGGCATTATTTTCAATTGGAAATCCAATGGAAATTGACAAAGTTCTGGCAAATAATAATTCTAACGAAGCGACAAGGCAACGTCAACCAAAAAAAAACATTGTCCAAATTCAATCGATATATTGCAGGTACCGCGACCGGCCACCCATACAAATGCGTCTTTTCACGAAGCATCCTTTTGTAATTTTCAACTGGAAATCGGTTCAAGATTGACGAAATTATTTACTTAAAATCTGGTGACACGATGTTCCAGATTTGTCGTGTTTGACTTGGACCACAACAGCGGCGATAGCACAATCTAGACGAATCAGCTTCGTGAAACGGATTTTGAACCAATGGCTACGCCAGACGAAGAACGAGACTCCCTTGCAACTCTGTTACCAAACACATGATACGTTTCGGTGGCGGTCGGTTTAAATAGCGAAAACAAAGTGCGATAGAAATCACACTAATGTCATGTGAAACGTCACGAGATTTGTACCTTTAAAATAGCTCCCAACAGCTCCAACGGTTTTTGCGTTGAAACTCAGCAACTAGGTCGTTTTGGAAGGAAAAATGTCAGATTTAGAGATTTATCAGTACTCCCGACGATCTGGCTATCTCAGTTAAAAACTGATGTTAAAGGTGCACTATTCCCTTTAACAGATGCTCTTGCATTTGTCGACCACCCCATGGTTTCGATTTGCGAATACAAGGGAAGATGAGGATGCATTAAATTGTTTCAAATCACAATTAAAACTACACTACGACTGACTGAATGACCACGGGCACATACCTACAGGAGAACGCTCCAGCATTAAAGAGAAATATTGACCTTTTTATATATTTCTCTGCATTATCTTAAGGTATCAAATTGATCGTGTCTCAATTTAAAAGAGAAATAACAACTTTGTATATTTCGATAATTACATTTTTGAAAATTTAAATATATGTACTTATATATGGCGACAAACGGTATGATCCTTCTCTATATATGGCGTGACATATCTGACGCTTTTCTTTTTTTGAAGGCATTGTTGAAGGCATTGTTTTTTTGAAGGCAAACAAATTGCCGACACTAAATAGGTCGCCGTTGGGGTGCATAAATAAACCTCCGATTTCATTGCCACATTTTCGATTTTGTGTTAACTGATAAGCTAAAAGCATTTTATTATATATAACCAGAGACAAAACTATAGAAATCTCCTAATGTTGCAAATAAATTAAACATTATGACAATTGTTTTCAAAAATGAAGGGTCGCAACCACTAACTAGGCCACCGTTGGGTGCATAAGTTAATTGCTAATTTGGTTACCTTTTTATTCAATGGTTGTTGATTGTTAAGGATAGTAGGGCACATAATTACAATAGACAGAGTGCAAGACATATTTTCCATACCGTTTCGCCCCAAAAGCAATAAGGGATTTTGGTGGGGACCGAAATTCGTTACAAAGTACTTGAGACTACCGGTCGTTAGAAGCGTGAAACGCTTATCAACTTTAATTTGAAATGTCTCTCGGTATGATTTTTTTTTTGCAAAATGCAATCAACTTACAACATATTTTGGCCTCGCCTGTCGATTTCAAGTAATAACTCCATTTTTGTGGGAAAATTTCATTGTTTTTCTTTAATACCAACAGGTCTACTAACACCGAAATCACAACAAATTATGATCTAAATAACTATTTAGAAATAAAACATCAGCTATCACACTGTTAGTATGACACATAGAACACAAGCCACCAAAGCCATCAGGAATGCCACTTTCGGCTCCTCGCCGTATAAGCCCAGTCACACAACAAGCTTCCATATGGAACGATGCCTAGTTCTGCAGATAGGCCTTTCTATATACAGCTATATCGAAAACCGCATGGTAAAATTCGGCCCATACAAAATATCACGTTGGAGATAGAGAGCCTTCTAGTGGGAACAGGATGGTATATTCCCATGATCACACATTTTTGTCATTTTCTCAAAAAAGGACATACTTTCATCGCTGTCGCTGATTCCTCACACCCAACTGACAATTAATGTCGGCTCCAGACTGTGCGGAGCCGACAGTGAGCAGCCTCATCCATCGGTCAGGCAGTGAGTTCTGTGAGAGCAGCCTCATCCATCGGTCAGGCAGTGAGTTCTGTGAGAGCAGCCTCATCCATCGGTCGGGCAGTGAGTTCTGTGAGAGCAGCCTCATCCATCGGTCAGGCAGTGAGTTCTGTGAGAGGAGCCTCATCCATCGGTCAGGCAGTGAGTTCTGTGAGAGCAGCCTCATCCATCAGTCAGGCAGTGAGTTCTGTGAGAGCAGCCTCATCCATCGGTCAGGCAGTGAGTTCTGTGAGAGCAGCCTCATCCATCGGTCAAGCAGTGAGTTCTGTGAGAGCAGCCTATCCATCGGTCAGGCAGTGAGTTCTGTGAGAGCAGCCTCATCCATCGGTAAGGCAGTGGGTTCTGTGAGAGCAGCCCGCATCCATCGGTCAGGCAGTGAGTTCTGTGAGAGCAGCCTCATCCATCGGTCAGGCAGTGGGTTCTGTGAGAGCAGCCTCATCCATCGGTCAGGCAGTGAGTTCTGTGAGAGCAGCCTCATCCATCGGTCAGGCAGTGAGTTCTGTGAGAGCAGCCTCATCCATCGGTAAGGCAGTGAGTTCTGTGAGAGCAGCCTCATCCATCGGTAAGGCAGTGAGTTCTGTGAGAGCAGCCGCATCCATCGGTCAGTTAGTGAGTTCTGTGAGAGCAGCCTCATCCATCGGTCAGGCAGTGGGTTCTGTGAGAGGACGCATGACAAGCTCTGCTGTGCTACAGCCGTGTAGAGGCTGTACCCGCAGTCAGTGGTAACACACCCCACGCCAGGCCCGGGCCGAGACCCACATCCCCTCGGTCCGAGTGGCTCAGTTCCGGAGTCCAAATGTGCCAAAAACGCAGCCGTCATACACGACCATCCAGCTCCCCTGGTACGCCTTCCCGACTGGTTACCGTCGGTGAACCCGTCCGGCCTCTCCCCATCCTTCCCCGGCGGGCACGGCGATCCTCCCACACCGACACAGCGGCTATGGCCGTGCTTTCCATGCGGCGACCGTCTGCCTCGCCGTCCTGGGTGGCCGCCCCCCCCCCCCCCCCCCCCCCACCTATCGGACAGGACATGATGCAGGCGACGCACATAAGAGCGGCTCCGGCCATCTCAGAACCACACTCA
>JAXIVJ010002692.1:65000-105004 GCA_036785665.1 Chirona hameri | reverse complement strand
CTGGTGAGTAAAAGCCAAAAAAACACAATTAAAGGAAATGACGTCATGAGTTACTTATTCTTAGAACCATAAGTCAGTCAAAAATAAAGAAATTACTTTGAAATTTGTTTTGAACATCGTTCATACTCGATTCTCTAATATATCTTCCGGTTTTTTGAAAATTTTCAAACAAAAAACTTTTGTGGAAATTCTTCCCCAAAAATCATTTTTTTTCTTTATTTTTGGGGGTCAAAAACCCAATTTTTTAACATCTGAGATAACCATGTTAAAGACAATGTTATTTCCTTTCTTTCGACGCCTTTTATTTGCGATTTGCATCAACACGCTATATTCTACGATTTTTCAAACGTTTAACGTTTTTTATCAAAAATGACATGACATGACGTCACTAAAACGTCATTATCTCCTCAATATTTTCACGAATTTCAACAAAATTTTGACACAAGATGTATAATTGATGCACCATAAAGTACCGCAAGTTTCATTTCAATATCTATCATAGTTATTAATTTATGGAGAAAATCCGGAAGGGGGGGGTAAAATTTAACCTTAACCCCCCAGCGCCGCGCGGGTTAAGTATTATTCCGCCAACTTAATTAAAAGGCATTCATATCGAACCAATATTATTGATTGAATAATTATAAATCGTTAAAAAGTAAGCAGCAGTTAGTATTGTTGGAACCCCACCTTAAAAAATGTGGGCTTGATCTCCCCACTCCCCCAGTTTTTTTACACTTGTGGGTTATAGTATTGTGGGGTTGTAAATTCATCATTATTTTTGCAAATTTAAAGCATTTATATCGAACAAATATCAGTGATAGGAGGAGGAGAAGTCGTTCAAAAGTGGAGGGGTCAGTTAACATTGCTGGTCCCCCAGCCTGAAAAGTGTGTGTGTGTGTGTGTGGGGGGGGGGGGGGACACCCTCGTTCCTATGCCTATGGCAATGTGTTTCAAAGCTAAATGAAGATAATTAAATGAGCAGAGTTAAATGAAAAAGCTGCATCCATCGGCAATATATAAATATCCTAAGTTCCAATTTCCATGAATGGGAACCTATTACCCAAGACCTCTTCTCTTTCTCTTTTGCATGATAACTTGGTGACTCTAGTGGGAACTATGCCAGCAGGCAGAAACATTCTTCAGTAAGAAAATAACGCATGTCACGCTCCGTGCCCTAGAAACGCTGATGTAGCGACAACTCCAATCCTCTATAGGGCGCCGAATATCCCAATGAACACGTGCGTGTTTTTTATCTGGAGGCTGCAGGAATGTCATATCTCCTTGCAGAAGAACATATCACCGGGACAGCTGTAGCCCACTTTCCTTGGGGGAGAATGTTTCACATATTTTACCGAGAAGACAACACGAAGTCCGCCTTTAATGCGTCGCGTTTATATAGAGGTCCACCAGTTCTCCAAATATGCCGGAAATTTCGGAGCAGCGGAGCGCGCTGGAGACCAGTTCCTCTGTCCGGCTGACGCACGGTGCATGGGGTCGAGGAAAACGGGGGAGGCTGGACACCTCTCAACTTAGAGCCAGATAGGTATAAAACTGTGGAGCAGGCAGCAGTCGGCAGCAGAGCTTGGCAGAACCGCCTCCACCGAGCAGACATGAAGGTAAGCAAGCCATTCATACAGCCACTAACCCAACAAAGCAAACCAATGCTGTGATTCAGTCAGGCGTTTCACATTGAGCAATAATGCATGTGTATTTGACACATGTATATGATGCAAAAAGTTTAAAGATATGGGTAAATTGTTAAGGGAGAAACTAGCATTTCGAACGAGATCATGTCAGAAATAAAAGATTCCGCAAAAGTTATGCCTATTTAACCGAGTGACTCGACACCACCTTACGTGTTTTCTTAATTATATCATTGCTAACCATTTAGTAACAAACATATAACCAAGGGTTCGCTTTTGTTAAAACATTACCATATTGGTGTTGAATAAATTACACATATTTTAAACATTTTCTACATGAAGTTCAAATTTGTTCATTCAAATTTTTGCAAGGGAAAAGTCGACATAATTTTGAGAAGAAAAAAACGTTTTTGACAGTATCAAAGAATGAATCCCATCATTCGCCTATGTCAGTTTATGACATATCATTACTTAGTATCTCTATCCACCATGCCATGCTTTCTAGTGCGTCATATATTGTCCAAAATGCACCAATGACGTCATATATTTGTGCTGCCAGCTGCTGCTGGTAATCGCCCTGGTGGGCGCTCGCCCGCGCCGATGACGACTGCGACGATGATAACTGCTCGGGCGGAGGAGGAGACCTCGACTTCGACGGCGGCGGATTTGGCGACGTTGGCTTCGACGTCGCCAGCCCCGACTTTGGCGACATAAGTGGCTCCTTCGGCGGCAGCTCATTCGACTTGGGGGGAGGCCTTCGGTCAGGACTTCTCCGTTGGAAGGGCCGGCAATGTCGGCGACTTCTCGGCGTCCTCCGCCGTTGCTGGGGCAGGATTCGCAGGAGCGGACCTCTCCGGTGGAGCGTTTGATTTTGCCGACACCGGGTTCTCCGCCGGAGGACTTGACCTGGGCGGCGCTGGTTTCTCCACCGGGCGAGGGCTCGGCTTCGCAGGAGCCGGAGGAGCTGGTGTTGCTGGAGGGGCAGGGCTGGGAGGAGGAGGCTCAGTTGGAGGTGTTCAGTTGGGAGGCCCTAGCTTTGTAGGCGGCAGTGGATTTGGAAGGGCTAATTTTATTGCAAGAACACCGACGCCAAACTTTTCTGGAGAGGATTGGCAACAAACTTATTTAGAGGACCAGTTAGCATTGGTAGGCGAGGACCTAGTTTCATTGGTGGAATCAACTTTGCAAGGAACCAACGGCCTAGCTTTTCCGGAGGAAGAAGTAGCTTGATGGGGGTAGCAGGGCTGCGGGGGCTTGGGCTCGCCAGGGGCAGAATGTTCAGCGGTGCCTGCAGATTTGGAGCCGGCCTCGTAAATGTCTACGGCTATAGCTCCTGCTACAACCCTTACAACCGCTACCACTATCCCAGCTACTATCATTCTTCCAGCCCAAACTACTACCAACATTCTTACCAATACCCAACCTTCAATTTTGTCCGTGGGTTTCACAGCCGACCCTACAATCGCTATAGCGACATCTATCATCGCCACACAAACAACTACAACTACCATTACCCCGCTTCATCTTACTATAACACCTCCCCCACGTACACCTATCCAACCAGCAGCGTCTATTCTCGCAGTTCTCTTGGCCGATATGGTAGCTCTCTAAGCGGATATGGTAGCTCCCTGGGCCGATATGGTAGCTCCCTGGGCCGATATGGTAGCTCCCTGGGCCGATATGGTAGCTCTCTGGGCCGATATGGTAGCTCCCTGGGCCGCTATGGTAGCTCCCTGGGCGGATACAGTTTCAACCGTGGACTTAGCGGCCCTTCGGCGGCGCGGAGGACCCAGGCGCGGTCGGCGCGGTCGGCGCGGTCGGCGTGGTAGCTACCTGGGCAACTTTCTGAGTGGTTCCGGCCGTGGTTACCAAGGTGGATATAGAAGCTCCCAGGGAGGATATGGCAGCTCCCAGGGAGGATATGGCAGCTCCCAGGGAGGATATGGAAGCTCCCAGGGAGGATATGGAAGCTCCCTTGGTCGATATGGCAGCTCCCTGAGTGGATATGACAGCTCCCTGGGTGGATATGGAGGCTCTCTTGGCTACAGCAGCTCCTACGGTCTCGGCAGTGTTTTGAGAAGCGTTGGTGGCTCTAACGGTGGTTACTCTAGCGGTGGTTCGTCTTACGATGGTTCCTCTTACGGTAGTTCCTCTAGCGGTGGGTTATCTAGCGGTGGTTCCTCTTACGATGGTTTATCTAGCGGTGGTTTCTCTAACGGTGGTTCCTCTTACAACCGTGGTTCCTCTTACGATGGTTCTTCCTATGGCGGATCGGTTGACTACCACTCGGTGCCGAACTATAGCTATGCGTACGGCATCCGCGACCCGCACTCCGGCGTGGACAACAGCAAGTCTGAGAACCGCCACGGAGACCGCACGGAGGGCTCCTACTCCACCCTGCTGCCGGACGGCCGGAAACAGGTCGTGGACTATTACGTGGACGGCGACTCGGGCTACAAGGCCGACGTTAGCTACTACGGCGTGGCCCACCACCCAAAGACGACCTCCAGCTATGGCCCTTCCAGCTACGAGTAAAGGAAACCGGTGCCAGATTTCCCCCGTGTTTTGAACGATCCCCACCGAGCAACTGCATTGGTGTGTGGCAAGCTCTGTGGTTTTGCTGAGACGTTTTGCAATCGCAAACTGCCGATGTCATGCACACTGACAGGTGTTGAGGAAGGTTTTAGGAGTGCTGATTCTTGTAGTGCACCCAGTTTCGTTTCATTACCTGTATATGACTGCGTGTGTTGTGGCGATTAAGCGCCACAAAACACGAACCCAGCTGTGGTGAAGCCAGCGGTTCAACTTCTTGTAGCTTGTTGTGTTAATTGGCTTGGAAACTCGCAATTTGTGTGTGCAGTTGCACCAATGTTTATAATATATCAGCAGCAGCATCTGAAAATGTATTTGTGTTTTGTCTGGCTCATGTCCCGGACGGAGAACGTCCTAAAGCTGAAACACAGTCTTCGCGCAGCTGCGCGAAGTGGATGCGGGTGCCTGCGGGCAACTATTAAAATACATGGGTAAATTTCTGCAGTCTACTTTTTCTTCTCGCACCGTGCGCATCATGCAGTTGTTGCAACCTCCGTTCAATGTATTTGAATAGGTACCCGCATCCACTTCGTGCAGCTGCGCGAAGACTGTGTTTCAACCTTTAGTAAGAGTCAAGGCTCAAGAGTATGATGCAATTTAAGCGTTATAACTGCAACACAAATGCCTTTCAGCTTTGGGTCGATTTTAACTACCCTGTTGTTCGCGCTGCAACATGTCACCCGATCTCCACCGCTGCCAGCTTGGAAAACTCGATCACCTCTTCCACACTGTATTCACCGTCCACGCAGTCTCGATTCCATGGAACAATTTTTTTCTCGCGCCTTGCTGTTTTCTGTATCGGCGCGTCAATCAGTCTTGACCATTAGCGTCACTTTCCACTAAACAAATAAACGCTGTCGCCGCGCTCGGCCAAACCCCACGCACCCCGCCTCAGGCGATGCGTGTCACCGCACCGACGCAGAGGCGCAGCCAGGGGAGGCGTGAGCGCTGCCGGTGGCGCGTCTCGGCTCGCCCCGATCCACCGCGCAGTCGATTGTTATTGTCCCCATTGTATCATGTGTCAAAGCTGTTTACTATAATGATATGCAAGACCTTATCTAATGACGTACCGCCTTTTTCTCGCTCGCTCGTTATATGCTCGCTTTGTTTGGTAAAATGCTCTGGTACATTCATTTTGAAGTAGCACCGAACAGTTGGGTCTATATTCCGCGTATTTCGGACAATGACGGTTTCGATTTAGTCCTTGAAAATCATGACATTGTTTCCATTTGATAGTTGCCATTTGAGGGATTATTCTCCTTGACAAACGATTTGAAGAGGAAAGCTTTCGTCTCAGTTCTGTGGCTGCGCTTCGTTGGCAGACTGCAGTTAACTTGGAGAAAAGTGTGCCGATATCTGACCTTATCTGATCCTTGGTGACAGTGGAATAGCTACTTACTGCTATAGCAGGCAAGTAGAGTATGGCACGTAGTTATATGAATTAGGATGGCTCGAGCCTCGAGGTTCAAGCAAGCGTTTGTGATCTTTGATCCTTACAATGCTATGTATAGGTAAGAATAAATTAAGATTTAGTGTCCTAAAAAATAGTCCCATTTTAGCTAAAATGTCATGCCTTTTTGTTGCAGGAAAATTACTACTTCAACCTACCATATAGTCTAATTAACTCACGTTAAAATCAGCGCAGTATACCTATTCACTTTTCAACTGGAATGCAAGTAGTGATTCAAAGTTAGTTCAATAACTTTCATTTTTTTGTCAATTCGTGCTATTCAGCCGTGACACAAAGCCCGTGTCATACTATGATTACCCTCCCTGTTTACAAAGGAAGTGAGACCAATAGGTCCTAACATTGCACAGTGATATACGAAACACGAGGCATAGCTACTGAACGGAAAGAAATAAACGCTAATGGTTGATCGGTTTGTTTTCCCATAGCGACCCGTGCGTCACATTGGTTGTTTGTTATTCTATAGCGACCCGTGCGTCACATTGGTTGTTTGTTATTCTATAGCGACCCGTGCGTCACATTGGTTGTTTGTTATTATATAGCGACCCGTGCGTCACATTGGTTGTTTGTTATTCTATAGCGACCCGTGCGTCACATTGGTTGTTTGTTATTATATAGCGACCCGTGCGTCACATTGGTTGTTTGTTATTCTATAGCGACCCGTGCGTCACATTGGTTGTTTGTTATTCCATAGCGACCCGTGCGTCACATTGGTTGTTTATTATTCTATAGCGACCCGTGCGTCACATTGGTTGTTTGTTATTATATAGCGACCCGTGCGTCACATTGGTTGTTTGTTATTCTATAGCGACCCGTGCGTCACATTGGTTGTTTGTTATTCCATAGCGACCCGTGCGTCACATGGGTTGTTTGTTATTCCATAGCGACCCGTGCGTCACATTGGTTGTTTGTTATTCTATAGCGACCCGTGCGTCACATTGGTTGTTTGTTATTCTTCAGCGACCCGTGCGTCACATTGGTTGTTTGTTATTCTATAGCGGCCGGTGCGTCACATTGGTTGTTTCTTATTCTATAGCGACCCGTACGTCACATTGGTTGTTTGTTATTCTATAGCGACCCGTGCGTCACATTGGTTGTTTGTTATTCTATAGCGACCCGTGCGTCACATTGGTTGTTTGTTATTCTATAGCGACCCATGCGTCACATTGGTTGTTTGTTATTCTATAGCGACCCGTGCGTCACATTGGTTGTTTGTTATTCTATAGCGACCCGTGCGTCACATTGGTTGTTTGTTATTCTATAGCGACCCGGGCGTCACATTGGTTGTTTGTTATTCTAAAGCGGCCCGTGCGTCACATTGGTTGTTTGTTATTCTATAGCGACCCGTGCGTCACATTGATTGTTTGTTATTCTATAGCGACCCGGGCGTCACATTGGTTGTTTGTTTTTCTATAGCGGCCCGTGCGTCACATTGGTGTCTGTCGCCTTACAGTGTGTGTACGAAGCACTTGGAAGTGGTCGGAAAATGACTATGTTGACTGTGTAATGTGTATGTTGTCGCTGGTTGTAGAGCAATATCCAGTGAACTAGAAGGTTTGGTCATATTTAGCAAATGAGGCACCGCGTCTTCATATTGTGAGCACTGAGCATTGCCCGCCAGTAATTTAATTGAATAATAATAATAATAATAATAATTTCATTGTAGCCACATATTCATTTTGTCATTCATTCCATTTCATATATTATCTAGTCGCATGGGCGTCGCCACCACTACGGACAGTACGGACAGTGTCCGTACAAGTTGGCGAACCTCCAAAAACTTGTACGTTTTTGGAGTCCGTACAAGTTTGCAGAACCATTTGAAGGGGCAGAATTAGATACCTGAAATACCTGAAATGTGTATATTATAATGATCTCAAGATGGACTATGTGTGACGAATCGTGACGAATTACCTCTATTCATGGAACTTATTGCTCAACAGAAAAATAATGATTGTCCCCTCCCCAAGTTGAACGCGCAAATGGCCAGTTGGAACGAAATGTTAATTACCGTTTTTCATCTGGAGTTCGGAATAGGAGTAGGTATACATGCGAAAATGGCAGCAAGCATTGCCATTTTGCCCTTTTCATTGCTGAAACGCTTAGCCGTTTAGTGAGCGGTGCTTGATTCGAAAGCGGGTACTGAAAGTTTGGGACGATATTGGCGGTAGTTTACGAGATATTGCGAAATACGCGAGGGAGCAAAACAAAATACTCGTAACTAGTCCAGTAACATAAATAGTAACTGGTCAGGCCGTACATTTTCTGAACTGTATTTGGCTTTCTCCTGGCGCTGACAACGCTGATGCACGCCCGTTACATGGATCCAAGCACAGTGTATTAGGCCTAAACTTGCGCCGTGCTGGGGAGGGGGGGTGGGGGGGGATGAGGGTGGGGGTATGGATGTGTACCTCCGGAAATTCTAGGAAATTCAAGGAAAAACGGGAGAGCTAGAGACGTGTAACTGATGTCACAGTGTTTATCTCGTCGAGATGCGTCTCTCCATATGCATCATAACCAACCTGGGTTACCAAATGACCTTGACCTGAGGTCATATTTTTAATTTGACCTGATCCGGTCACCATAAGTTTAGTTCGGATTGTCTTGACGAGGCAACCACGATGGCGTTAACATTATTTCCCTACCTTTATTAGGTAAAATGTTATGCACGAACAACTTTTGGGAAGAAATGTCAACATGACCTTTGGATACCTCTGCAGCCTAAACTATTAACCTTATATACAATTTGAGGACACCTAAGCGATATGATTTTTGCATGAGCTTTCGGTTGCGTTTCTCTGTTTGTTCCAAGCTATCATAGTTTTAGAGATATTTGGGGTGTTACTGCAACCAAGTCCGAAACTTGGAAAATTTGCCCTTTGATGACCTCTGGTGACCTCAATATTGACCTGAGCGAAAATTTCACAAGCGTAGGAACAAGGGCCATGAGCGCCCCACTTTTCAGATATTTTTTGGCGCACACACACACACACACACACACACACACACACACACACCTACACACACACACACGCACGCACGCACGCGGTGCGCACGCACGCGCACGCACGCGCACGCACGCGCACGCACGCGCACGCACGCGCACGCGCACGCACACACGCACGCGCACGCGCACGCGCACACGCACACACACACACACACACACACACACACACACACACACACACACACACACACACACACACACACAAACACACACACACACACACACACACACACACACACACACACACACACACACACACACACACACACACACACACACACACACACACACACACCTCGTCTGACCTTGACCGCCGCCGGGTGAGGACGTGACCGAGAGCGCTCCGCGGGTGAGCAGAGGCGATCTGCTGTGACAGCGTGTGTGCCCGGTAACCGCCAACAGAGACAGTGAGCAGTGAGCACGGTCCAGTTTAGCTAGACGTTGTGCTAGTGAGCACCCGGCTTCATCATGGACGCTGAGATGAAAACCAAGATATTGGAGGCTCTCATCGATCCGGAAATGACCGCGACTCTCCAGGCCATACTCGCACCGATCGTCAGCCGGGCTGTCAACCAGGCTGTGACGACAGCGGGGAGGCCAAGGATCAGGAGATCGCGAGGCTGAAGCAGGACCTGACCAACAGCAGGATGAAAATCGACCAGCTGGAGCAGTATTCCCGGAAAAACTCGTTGAACGTCGCGGGCATTCCCAAGTCACCGGGGGAGTCGACGTCGCAGCTCATCTAAGACCTGGGGAAGATGATCGGCGTCGACATCAATCGGACCGACATCGACGCCTGTCACCGGATCGGGCGGCAGACGGCGTCAACACCCTATTTTGTATTTGTATTTATTATTTACCGTCAACAGGTACAATAACCCAATTACAGACGGAGTCAAGGAAATACAAACGATAAATAGCAGAGTATACAGTGTCACAGGGTCAAGTGGTCATGAGAAGTAAAATACATCACACTGTTTGGCGGATACACATTTATACACATTTTGCATAAGTGCATCGGTCGCCAAAGAGGCGACCGATGCACTATCTTCGTGAAACTCACAAGGTACGATCAGTGCCAGGAGATGTACGCCGCTTGCAGGAAGCTCCGTGAGGTGTCGGCACCAGTAGGAGCCCCGTTCACGAGGCAGCAGCTGGGCAACATCTACATCAGTGACAACCTGACGTCTCACAGGCAGGCCGTCCTCTACGTCGCTCGTCAGCTGAAACGGAAGGGTATGCTGTTCGCGGCGTGGAGCGACGCCGGACGTCTGAAGGTTCGGACCACCAGAGGCGGCAACACCAGGATCATCAGCAACAACGACGACCTGCGTGAACTGGTAGGCGACGACCCGGAGCTGACGGCTGACTGACTCTGCCGACCCTGCCGCACACCCGGACGCGCTGCTGGCGGGGCGGGCGCTCCTGTCGAGCCGCCGCCCGCGCCGGCCAGCCGCGAGACCCGTAACAAGGGCAAGCGTACGGCCCACTAGCGACCGACCTGTGCGCGCCCCTGCCAGGACCGGTGACCTTGGACGGCGCGGCGACCGAGCCGTGCCCTGCCGCAGGCTACAGTCTGCCCGCCCGGCGAGACAGCTGTGCCGTGACGTCACCACGAGATGGTATAGGGGCCGAGAAGAGGCGGGCGACGGAAAAGAGGGGAGGGGACTGTGCTCAGGGAGGGCTGGGTAGGGCTGACGTTTGGGGAGGGTGGGAAATGCGTCTTTTTACTTATCGCACCATTCATGATGTTGTTTTGTCCGAGAGGGTCACCCCTCATATGCTTTCTGTTGTAGTTGACCTGTTTGTTGTAATAATTGCTATGATTGACGTTTTTTGCTGTCTTTTGTTAACATATGTTTGTATCAATCTGTTGTTTCTCACTTTATCTATATTGAGCTTTCCATTGTGTGTTTTTAACCCTATTCCCTGCGGGGGCAGATTCTGCCCCTCCCGGTGGTTTTTCATTTGCCGCTTCTAAACCGTTGACTAGCGTCCTGAAACTTTGTGACTTTTCCTAAAATTGAATGGTGCGTGTTGAGTCAATTTTTTGAAAAAATCGGAGACGAGCAGAGGCGGTTCCAGGCTCCTGTTTTGGGGAGGGTGTTACGAATGCGGTTTTGCCGTGCATACTTCCTTTGTGGTTAGCAGTGCAATAACTACGTCAGAAACAATTGCAATGCAATATGCATCATAGATACTGGGATTGTACATATTTTTGGAGCAGAGGCGCACTCAGGATAAAAGAAAATGGAAGGCGATACCCACCCTCAAATTAGGTCCAACTTCAAATTAGTAAGATGGTAAAAGCGGTACGCGCATGGTGCCCCATGTTCTTTCCTTGATCCACCTATGCGCAATATATTATAGTTAACAAATTACAGCATTTAATGCCCACATGTGACGTTCATGTCGTCCCAAACAATCACGAACAACACATATTTTTTTCCAGAAAATCCCTTACATTAATTACCTGAATACGCCTATGAGGTTTTATTTTGTTTTTTGTCTTTTGATCTTAAAGCCCAGTACATTTGAAGCTCAAAAACGTTTGGGGCATGAAAATCGGTCGAGCGACATGGCCGCAATGACCTATCAAAAAACACCCCAAATTTTCGGATTTTTGACCCCCTGGCCCCCTATTTTTAACCAAAACAAAAATATCGGGATCCGAAAAGAGAGATCTTGTCATGACGCATCGACTGGCGTTTTCCCCATATAAATCGACCTAGCAGTTCTCGAGATCTCTGGGGGGGGGGGGGGGCAGAATCTGCCCCCCCCCCCGCAGGTTAATCATCGCCCGTGCAGCGTCTGATCAGCGCATGACCGTGCAGGGGGGGGGGGGGGTACACCCCCCACCCCCTCCACTAGCGTTTCGCCCCTAATTGGGCTAGAGTTTCGATTAAAAAACGACCGTGTTGCTTGTCACGAGAGGAAGCCATTGATACCCGATTTTAAGGTCCTAGGTTATACCTCTGAGGTCATGTCAATGACCCAAAATTCAACCAAATTGTAAATGCGTATAAATTGAATTTAATCGAGCTAGAATCGCGAATGAGCATATAATTATGCTAAATGGGGGCCAAATTTGAAATCAGCGTCACAAAATGTCCTAGAAACTGCCAAATTCCAAAAAGGTCATGTAAGGTCATGCCAGGTCATTTGAATTCAGTGACCTCGGTTGACCTATTGGGGCGATTGACCCCAGTGGAACATATAAGTATGTACAATGGATGCCATATTTGAAATCAGCGTCACAAAATGTCCTAGAACTGCCAGAAGCCAAAAAAGTAATATGAGGTCATCGGAGGTCACAATCTCAGTGGAAACCACAACTGTCACCTGGAAACACCTGTGCATATGCTCCTGAACAACAAACACTATGCAACTGCACAAGTTACAAGGATCAATACTACGGACGCCAGTTGCGCCTGACATGACCTTGAAAAACCTTGGTCATAGGTCCATGACCATGACCTTGGTCATAGGTCACGGGTCATGTAACCTACAACTGAAATATTTGCAGAATATGTTTTAAATTGTTCAGAAGTAGGGTACTGAAAGTTGCATCGCAATCGGTTGATATTTACGCGAGTTATTCTCGAAAAACCGAGGAAGGGTGGCATCAATCAACCCCTCTCCGCCCCCTGCACTGGCGAGGGTTAACGTAATTCTGGCCGCCAGGGAATAGGGTTAAGTCTCACATTATGTTGTATTAGTTATGAAGGGTGCTCACTGGCTTCACTTTGTTGTTTTGCGCTGTATTTATGCTAACTTCATGATTGTATTGTTTTGCCGCAGAGCCGGCCGCCCTGCGGCAAAACGGTAGGCCAGACGGCGGGCCCGCTGCCGTGCCCGCCGTCTGGCCTACCGTTGACCTGCTGAGTCGAGCCTGCCGAGCCCTGGGTCCTGGTGGAGCACCGGGGCCGCCCGACCGTCACCGTTTGACCAACACAACACACCACTACACCACTGCATTACTACACACAACGCAATGTATCCAACACAACCTAGGGACGAGCAGATCCGCAGGGTCATTGAATCACAGCACCACTTCACATACACGTCAGCATGCACGTATGTATGTACATTAATTTAACTTCCACTGAGCGCGATATAACTCACACGTTTACAAAACACGCATATTTACTCACGCAAACAACCTTCACTCACAGGCAAGATAGGTTAGGGGAATGTACCACAATATTGAAATACTCCTTAACATAGGATGTGTTGAAAAAAATTATGGACCACCACCGAACACAAAACTCAAAATATGTCACGTTAACATCAATAGCATCACCGCTGAGGGACGACTGGACGAATTGGACCACTTTTTAGACGCAACAACATGGACATACTGGCCGTATCCGAGACAAAACTAGACGATAACATTCACCCGAGTCTTTACCAACTGACTAACTTCCACGCACCATTCACGAGACACAGGACCAGACACGGTGGAGGGGTTGCGACGTACACACGCTCAACCTTACCAACATGTAGACTTACATCGTTAGGGACAGACGGGGTAGAATGGATATGGACAAAGACAAATATAAAGAAAGACACTATTATCACGTGCACTGTGTACATTCCACCAAACCTGACAGCAGACAAACACGACAATTTCATTGACAAACTGAACGACAGCGTGACGCGGGGGCAGACTTTCTCACCGACTGCTGTCAATATTCTGGGCGACTGGGCGACTGGCAATATTTTCCTTGACCGACATATTTACGCACGAAGCACCATGACGTCATTCCCACCTAAAACTAAAGGACGCACTGGACACCTTGGACCTATTTCAAATAATAAACACTCCGACAAGGACCACAGATGACACTGCAAATTTGCGATACTTGATCATAACTGACAACAAGCCGATAGTTACAACCTCAGGGCTCCTACCACCTTTCTCCAACATTGATCACATCCCAGTCGCTATAACACTCAACAGATACAACTAGCACTAACAGTAGCACGCAGACTAAAGAAGTTTGGGACTACCATAGACTCGACGCTGATAAACTGGCAGAGACACTTCTACACGTTGACTGGAACCATGTCCTTGACGGTGACATACACACGGCAACTGATTGGTTCACATCAGTCCTTTTACAAGCAGGGACTGACGCCATTCCAAAAAAGACAATACGCATACGGAAACGCGACAAACCCTGGATGACGAGTGAACTAAGACGGAACATACGCAAAAGAGACAGACTGTTTAGACAAGCGCAGCAAAGACAGCAAACAAGGAACGACAAACAACAAAGTTCGGACGCAACGGCAGAGGTCTATACATGGATCTGTCGCTCACGACGAATCTAGGGCAATTTCTGTCGCACGATGAAAACTCAGCTCCTATGGAGTATGCGGAATCCAAAAACACCGTTCGAATGCTCTTCAAAAATCATGTCGAAACTATTCCGCTCGTTATTTGGCTTGGTCAATATTGAGGTCACCAGAGGCCATCAAAGGTCAAATTTTACAAGGATAGGACTTTGCTCCTGAAACTCTCAAATATCTTGGGAACTATGATAGCTAGGAACAAACAGAAAAAAAGCAATAGAAAGCTCATGAAAAAATCCAATAGCCATTGGTGTTTTCACATTTTAGCTCAGGTCAATAGTTTAAGCTCCAGAGGTCACCAAATGTCAAGATGGCATTTTCTTCCAAAAAGGTTTTGGTGAATAACTTCTTATAAGTTAAACATAGCGCAATAATTTTAAAACAATCGTAATTGTCTCGTCAAGACGCTTCGCAATATATTAATGGTGACCGGGTTACGTCAACTTCAAAATTTGACCTCAGTTGTCACTTGTCACTGGTTCAGTCCCTTGTTCAGTTTTACTGGTTCATTTGCCACTGGTTCAGTTGTCACTGGTTCAGTTGTCACTAGTTTGGTTGACCATGTACCGCTAAAACGTGTGAGAAATTGCTCAAAATGCATTTCCTAGCAAACTTGCAGATCATATCATCAGTTGAATTATATACCTACACCCAGTGGTGGCGCCACCGGGGGGACGAGGGGGGACGTCCCCCCCCAACATTTTCGGATTTTAACATTACGCCTATGGGCGTTGCATGGAAAGAATCGGCTTCAGAATGACTCCGACCCCCCCCCCCCCAACTTTCGGAAGGTGGCGCCGCCCTTGCCTACAGCATACATCACTAACCACTATGTAATGTATACCACTGAACAGCCTTGGAATTTGGGCCATTTTCTGGACTTTTTGGGTCCAAAGAATTTTGCTCTCTTCATATTTGTTCAGGAAATTTGCTCTCTTTTCGCCTGATCTTACTGACATTGCAGTTAAAATATAATTCAATTTTCCTCGGAAGGATTTCATATCTTTTACAAATCAGGATTTTTTAGTTTCCAAGTAAAAAAAATTCAAGCTAAGATTTTCATTTTTGTTTTAATTATTCTAATTAAAACAAAAATGAAAATATTAACTTCCCTGACAATACAATTTTACTCTCCACCTATGAATTTTGACTCTCAGGAATCAGGTCATGAAATGAACAATCCAACACTGCCACTGAAACACCTGGAACAGTTTTACTTTCTTGAGCTGCAATGGACAACCAAAAACAACACACCACAGCAAAACAAGAATTAGTGAATAAATGATGATTGGCGGTATTTCCAGCCATGTATCTCCCATAACTCGACCATGTTAAATCACAGGGATATGGTGTATTTCAAAGATTCAGTTTTACATCTCATCAATTATTCTGTATGAAGACAAACAATTCATAATATAGACATACAGTCTAGTACTTAACCCTCGCCAGTGCAGCATCCGATACTTGTGTGACCATGCAGGGGGTTGGTACAACCCCCCCTCTTTCAGCAAGATTTATCTCAAAGGCTGCAAAATACAGGGGCTGAAATCTAGTGAGAAACACATTTTAGTGTATGTTTAACTTGCCTGGGACAACCAGTGGCGGATCTGCGGTTGGGCAAAATGGGCAATTGCTCCCTCCCCCCAAAAAATGAAAAATCGGTAAGTAAACGTATGTTTTTTTCCCTCCCAAAAAGCCGAAAAATCCTGACTTGAAATTCCCGAACATCTTGAACCGGAGTAAAATGGTTATTTGTGTTTAAAAATAGTAATTTTCAGAGAATATATACTGAAATGTTTTATGCCCAGCAGCTCTATTGTTGCAGTAAACCATTTTATTTTCACCCATGTTATCTGGGTCGTAGATTCACATTATTAAATCTTCAGCTCCGTCCGTCAAACGGTTTTCGAGTTACAGCCGTGGGCAACTTTGAGAGCAATATCTCACATCTAAATCATGAGAGTCATATAAACCTATATATCATCAGAATCGTCAGGAACAATATATTCATGTTATCAAAATCATGTTTCAAAACTACGATATTTTGGAATTTGTACATGTGATCTTAGGACTTATACCTCAGATCACGTGTTTTTTATAATATGGCCTTTCAAAATTCGGGTTTTGTTTCTTCTTCCCAGAATTGACTTAGATTATCATCATCATCATCATAACTAAGTTTATTCAACATAAAGTCCATGTAACATACAAAACATAAATCAGACAGGCGCAAAAGCGATGCTTAAATTAAAGCGCCAAGTCTAAATCATTAGAAAAAAAGTTTTACTTAAACTGCGACCGCCGCCACGGCACAGGACTGGAATTGGAAGTTGCCCAAGCCCCCAAGCACCTCTCCGGAGATGTGAGGAATGAACACCTTTATCGGCAACATGGTAATGGAAGTAAATATAATATAAAATGTTAGTACATGCAAAGAAAGTTGTATTAAAGATGGGCAAATCTTTTTGAACTCAACAAAAAGTTTTGAAAGTGGAGTGCCGCTGCCGAACCGTCGCCACCGCTGAGATCTGTGCCGTGGAGTAAAATGTTTAACTGATGTTTTGGAGGTGTGCGTCTGAAGTTTATACATAATGTGTGGGATAATCTATCGAACATGCTGTTTCGTTGATTTTCATAGTATGGACAGGTAAGAATGAAGTGGCTGACGTTTTCGTTATGGTGTCCGCATCGGCATTCTGGTGAGTCTGCTTTATGAATTGTGAATGAATGGGAATTTAGATGGGACATGTTCATTCTGAGCCGGGCGTGAAGGATGTTTCCCTTTTTTGAACCTGCAATGTAGTAGCTAGGCGGACTAGGTGCCCCCAGCTGCTGGCAAATCTGTTTTTTGAAGGTTGTGTGCGTGAGTTGCTGTGTGTCCTGTGTTAACTCGTTCCATTGTCCGATTGTTGTAGGAAAAAATGACCTCTTATATGATACAGATACAGATACAGATATGTATTTCGGAACCTCCATAATATGGCTTTTGTGGAATCCACGTCATTACATTAATAATACACAATAGGATAAAAACAGTAAAACATACAGTGATGAAAAATACACACGGTAAAACAGAACACGCGGCAAAAAGAGTGGCAGGTGGCAACATAGGCCGCTCCCAGCCGCAGACACCGATCGCAATCTACGGTAAAATTCACGATTGACTATCGCCTAGCCTCCAGCGTAAGGTCGTTCCAGGCGCTCGTGGCTCGGTACACAAAGCTGCGCCGGGCGAATTCTGTCCGCACGCGGGGCACCTCGAAGTGGCCGGCTTCAGTGCCGCGCGTGCGGCGAGCGGATACATCGGCGCGCCGCAACAATCGCTGTCGTAATAGTTCGGAGGCACTGGTGGATGTTGTGAGGTGGCGCATTGTGGCAATATCGCGTTCGGTGATCATTTCATCAACATTGGGCCACCCCAGTTCACGCAATGACGGACTGACATGGTCACGCCTGCCAAGTCCGGTCACGATGCGGACACCGAAGTTGATTCCCTTTTGTACACGCAGCTTCTGTGCTGCGGAACAGTTTCCCCACACCGTTATACAATAACGTATGTGGGGGAAGACGAGTGTCTCTATCAACAGCTGTCTGATGCATTTTGGGAGCTTATGTCTGATTCGCGCCAGACCCACCAGTACACAGTAGCAGCGCTGCACAACAGACGTAATGTGACAGTTCCATGTCAGATGTGAGTCGATGACGACACCAAGCACCTTGACGCTTTGTGAGGGCAAAATTTCATCATTACCAAAATGAACAGAGAAGTCTGAGATGACTTTTTGACGGCGAGATCTCAGGAGGAGCATCTTTATTTTTTCCGGATTAATTTTTAGACGGTTCTGTGTGAACCACTTCAAAGCTATGTCAAGAGAGCTTTCAACACGATTTTTCAGATCATGAACATTTGATGGGAAGTCAGCGTCAATGAACTGGGCATCGTCAGCATACATCACGATCCTCCCGAATGGAAGATGCTGCGGCAAATCGTTGGTGAAGAGTAAAAACAGTACAGGCCCTAAATGTGTTGCTGATGATGTGTTGCTGGTGGTTGTAGTGTGTCTATTTGCGTTTCTGAGGTGTCTGTGTGTGTCTTGTGCACGGGTGCTTGGGATGATGGCTGTGATGTAGTGTGGGAGATGTTCTGCAGTGTTAAATTTGTGGTAAAGCGTCAGTCTGTGTATTCGTCGTCTTGTTGTCAGCTTATCCCACCCTAGTTCTGTGAGTAGTTTGTCAGTAGATGTCCTGAAAAGTCCACCTGTAGCAAGTCTGGCAGCTCTGTTCTGTAGTGTCTCTAATTTCGTCAAGTCTTGTACTGTGACGTGACCGTCATAGATGGCGTCGCAGTAGTCAAAGTGAGGTCGGATGTATGTTTTGTAGATTTCGTCGAGAATGGGCCTTGGTATGTATTTTGCTATCTTATACAGGGGATTAAGTACAATGTTTATTTTGCGGCATATGGTTTTGATGTGTTGGTGAAAACGAAGGTCTTTAGAGAAGGTTATACCAAGATGTGTATGATTGTCGTGAACTGGTATGGGATCACCTCCAAAGGTGAGGGCTGGTGATTGGTATTGGAGCTTGTGTGTGAATGTTTGTTGAATTGTTTTTGTTGTATTGAACGTGATAGCCCATTCTTGACCATATTTAGATATTTCGTCTAAGTTCTTTTGGAGAGAAAGTTGCGTCGTCAGTAGGTCTGTCTTTGCGTATGAAGCGTAAATAGATGTGTCGTCTGCAAAGAAAAGAATGTCATGCTGAGTTCGGTTCGAGAGTCCATTTAAATAAATGAGTGCAAGTAATGGTCCTAAAACAGATCCCTGCGGACAGCCGACATTTATTGTTTGCGTCGTCGAATAGGTGTCTCGTAATTTTACTCGTTGTCGTCTGTCTTTCAAATACGATGTGAACCAGTCTAGCAGTCGTCCTGTGATACCAAATTCGTTTTTGCATTTATACAGTAGTCCTTTATGCCATATTTTGTCGAAATATTTGGATATGTCTAGGTAAATCGCAGTAAAGTCATGTCCCAAGTCCAGTGATTTATAGAGGTTGTGCGTCAAGTACAGTAGTTGCTGTTGTGTACTGTGATGCTGTCGGTAGCCGCTTTGTTTGTCGGAGAGAAGGGAATGCTCTGTGAAGTGATCGTATACATTTCTATAAACAATTTTCTCAAAAACTTTAGAAAGTGCTGAAAGAATGCTGATTGGTCGGTAGCATTTGTGATCCGATGGTGAACCTTTGTTTTTGAAAATTGGTTTGACATCTGCTTCTTTAAATTTACTCGGGAACCGTCCCTCTGTCAAAGATTTATTGAAGAGTTGCGACAATGGTTTGGCAATCAATAAGGCAATGAGCTTGAGTAATTTAACTGGTATTCCGTCGGGTCCTGTTGATTTATTTGAATCTAGTGAATTTAGAATACGTAAGACCTCTTGTTCGGAAGTAGTTATGTTGTCTAGTGTAGGAGCTTCTGGTATGTTGCTTAGTGGGGGTTCTTGTGTCTCTGGAATGTTCAGTGTTGATTGAGCAACAAAATAATTGTTTAGTAATGACGCTTTTTCGACGTCGTCGTTGATTATATCTCCATTGTCTGTTTGAAGTGGCGGAATGTTGTCGTCTCGTGCTTGTCCTGTAATGGTGCGTAGTATTTGATGATATTTGTAAGGATTAAGATACATTGGCCTTCGATGGTAAGATAATTTGACATATTTTTTCCCTCTAAATATTTGATTTATATTTTGTTGTAGAAAAATAATGGTCACCAGCACGTCTTCGGTAATAACTTTGCACACAATTCACTGGCGGATCCATGGGGGGGGGCATCAGGGGCACCCCCCCCCGCGCGTTCCAAACTTATCGTAAAATCGTAAAATTGTTTTTGCAGCAGTCAAAATCCAGCTATCCACAGTCCAAAACCGGAAAATTTCGCACCGCTTCGCGGCATGACACAACTTTCGCAATTGCTTATACAAATTTTCAAAATGGGAAAATTAATGTCATTAGCTGTCTGGCAAAGGCTTTCCTTGACGGTAATTGGCACTGTTGAATCCAGGGGGGCATCAGAGGCAAATACCCCCCCCCCCCCCCCCCACAGGAATCTGGGAGGAGCATTCAATACAAGTATGCCCCCGCGCGTTCGCTGCACTGAACGTGAAAACAATGATCTTAGGAGAAAACTTCATGAAAACGGAAGTTTTTTCTTCTCTCGAGTGATTGAATTTGAAGTTCGCATGTATCCCTCTCTTTCAATGATAGACAAAACAGCGCACCTGATGCAGTTCAAGCAACCCCGGTGACACTTAACCTGCGCCCCGCTGGGGGGCGGGGGGGGGGGGGGGGGGGGGATCTCCCACCCCTCCTCCCGGAATTTCTCAATAACTTGAACACTATGATATACATCAACGTTCGACTGTCAGTACCTTATGTGCATCAATTCACGGAGCGACCCCAGCAGGTCGCTCCGTGACCTGAAGTTTTCAGTACCTCAATGTGCATCAATTCTACGTCTTCTCACCAAATTCCAATGCAATTTATGTAGTATTTTGGGAGATAACTTCAAAAGAAAGCAAATTACATTTTCTTCAAAATGGCCATTTCGGATTTGTTGAAATTTGTGTTTTTGACCCCCAAATAAAAATTAACTTTTGTTTCGGAAAAAAAAATCCACAGCACAAATTTTTGTGAATTTGAAATTGAATTTCCTAAGCTCAATTACCAAAATAAGGTGACCGGCCCAAATCCGGAGAAAAAAATGGGGATGCTTTTTTGCCAAAAAAAAAGATGCCCCCCCTCCCCACTACGGAGAGGCTGGATCCGCCAGTGATACAATTTGCTACAGAGCTTAACTCAACGGCATTATATATGTCTCGTTGAGCTGCATTCATTGATGCATAGCATGACCCCAGCAGGTCGCTCCGTGACCTGAGGTTAATTGATTTCCCAAATAATAGCTCTGGCTTGATTACGCAATAGATAATTTGCTATAATTTTTGCTTTATTTGGCAAAGTTGAACATTTTGTTTTATCTCTGGAAAACACTTTTAGCTATTTGTATGACATTCTCGGTCTGGAAATAGAGATGATAAAATGGTATGTCTTGAGGACCCACAGACGCCTCTATCGGCGAAATATTGAATTATGTCATCACGTGATCTTGATCACCGAGCGGAATAGTTTGTCACGTGATTGGAAGGGCCTGCACCCTCATATTCCACCTAAGACAAATCACGAATTTTAACTGAGAACACAACGAAATCACGTGACCTGACCTGAGGTCACATGCCAAAATTTCACACTTTTCCATTCGAGTTCTCCAAAAAAATATTACATCCAATTTATTTGTGGTTAAAGGAAATAGTTCACCTTGGAAAATTTTACCCAACACGATTTGACTATATTTTTTAATACAATTTCTTTTTATATTGTCAAAAATGGCCTTATATCGCACCGATTCAGGACAAAAAGCCGAACATTTTGATTGTTTATCAAAACTATATGGATGCTCTCTGAGTCAGAGTCCTGACGTCACGCGAATGTAAAAAATGGTTCAGCCAATCAGATTGGAAAGTAGTCGCGTAAAGATAGACTCGCATTGGAGATGTGCCAACCGGCGGCCGGCATTCGTTTGCTAGCACCAGCTGCAAGCTGATTGGCTGATGGTACAGCCTCTGCCCGGGATAGAACCAGTACAACATTCTTTCGCCAGCACCGCATTCCTTCGCCAAAAACTCAAATATATTCGGCTGGAGAGTCTTTTCAGTCAAGAAAACTTGCAGATAGGAGTTTCCCAACACAGGCTACAAAACTGCTATCTCAGTTTAAAACTTATGTTGAAGGTGAACTATTTCCTTTAACCCGCGAGTTACTGGGGTATATTTCATAACGCGACTTACTGGGGGGGGGGGGGGGGGGGGCTATACCCTTCCCCCTCCCCCTCGGATCTCCGGAACTACTAGACCGAATGTAAAAAATCAAACGGCATTCGATAGCCCTGGGAAATTTATCGAGGGAAACATAATAATGTTGACCTCGGGGTCACCGATGACGTCACAGGTCAGGTCAAGTACAAAAATTTTGACCGTGTCAAAAGGTCTCGATGGATGGAATTGTCGCGCAAAATTGCGATATTAAACGCATAAGCTGTCGATAAATCGGTATGTTTCGTGTGTCTGACACTTCTAAGTACCTTTCTAAGCTGTTTATTACCTTGGGTCAGGTCAAGTCATCCAAGGTCACGAGGTCAAACTGCAAATTACGATCATTAGGCGTTGTAACACATGTTTATGGGTTTGTTTATCGTCTAGAACGCGTACAATGACCTTAGGACATTGTTTGTTCCATATAAATAGAAGTAAAAAGCAAAAATGGAAATGCGTTTTTTATGCATAGTAATGCTGTGAGAGGTGGTCGATTTATGTCATTTAAAGGTCATAACTCAGTCATTTTGGAAGATATAGACTTCAAATTTGGTACACATATTCACCGCACACGTCTCGATCACATATATTCCGGTTTTTGATAATTTTGATTTTTTCTTGAATTTTTTTAAAAAATGTATTTGGAATTCTCAAAATTTTGAATTAAAAAACAAAACTTAAAAATCCGAGATAGCAGTTTGATATCCCGGTCCATTGTCAGTAATTTGGTTTAAGACAATTTAGTTTATCTCAAACATCGTATCTTTGACAGCGTTTTCCGCAAACCATTATTTTGCAACCCAAACCGAAGAACATGACGTCACTCTGACGTCATTCACGGTTGACCTAACATAACCTCATATTTTTTATTTTGCTAACATGTGTACAAATGATGTGGGAGAAGGTACTGCAAGTTTGATGACAATAGCTGTGTTTGTTTAAGAGTTATTGCAAAATAACGGGAGGGGGGGGGGGGCAAAAAGTAGCCCCCCCTCCAGTAACTCGCGGGTTAATGACTATTCTGATGATACATAGGTTTATACATAGATAACAGGAGACCTGGATTTTACACGAAATATCCGAACTCTTATTTTAAACACAGCAGTGAACGACGGTGCTGGACTCGCATTTTCACGAGCCGAGACATAAAAGTGTATCAGCTTAACCCGCGCCGTGCCGGTGCTCGGCGCCACCTTCGCCGTGCCGGGGGGGGGGGGGGGGGGGGGGTGTTTAGACCCCCTTCTAACTCGAAAACTAAAAAAGCTATAACAATTAGAAAAAGAGCATACGAAAACTCTCGATAAACACATTCGAAAGTACTTGAGATATGTTTTTTTTATGATGCCTATTGAGGTCACCAGAGGTCATCAAAGGTCAAATTCTCCAGTTTTAGGACCTCGCTCCAGAAACCCCAGATATCACAAGAACTATGATAGCTAGGAACAAACGGGAACAAGCATTCTAAAGCTATTGGAAATTGCAATTTGAAAGGTGTCCTCAGATCAATAATTTAGGCTCCAGAGCTCATCAAAGGTCAAAAAGGTTATTTTGTACACAAGTTTTTCACGAATATATTTTTACCTAATAACGACAAGGAAATAATTTTGATGCCATCGTGTTTGTCTCGTCAAGGCACTTCGACTCATGTTATATTGATTAGGTTAACAGCTCAGTTTCAAATTTCGGCTCTAAAATAAGAGGCCTAAAATTTCGTGTCAAATCCAGGTCTACTGTTATCTGTGGTTTAGATAATTCGAATTATGTATATGGGAGATATCGCCCGAAAAAAAGCTTTGGGCGACATTAAAGATATGCCTGAGGCTATAACTCAAAAAACGTTCGACAGACGGGGCTGAAAATTTTACTTCGTGAATCTACGGCCCAGATGACCCCGACACATAGTTCAATCGAAATACGAGAAGTAGGATGTTATGGTTTGGTCGATCTGACGGGCTGCCCCGAATGGCCTCTGGTCACGTAACCTTGAGGTCACAGAGCGAATGCAAGGCTGATGTTATATATCATTGAAAGCAGGTCGACGAAATAAGCATAATGCGTTTGATTTTAGCTCTATAGCGCAATTACGTTGCGAAGTTCGAAATACGTGCTGTGCTGGTGACCATCATTTTTCCAAATACAAAAATATAAATACAATACTTAGAGAAAAAATTATCACAATTCTTTAAACATCGAAGTATTTGTATGTATATATGTATATATGTATAGATGTCGATATCACGCAGGGGCTCCGCCACAGGGGGGGGGGGGCGGGGAGGGACATGTCCCCCCCAACATTTTCTGATTTTAACATTACGGCTATGGGCGTTGCATGGAAAGAATCGACTTCAGACTGCCTCTGTCCCCCCCCCCCCCCCCCCCAACTTTTGGAAGGTGGCGGCACCCTTGATATCACGTGTTGAAACTCCATAATTTGCAAATGTTCCTAAAATTATTACATCATAATAATATATTGCCACTGATGATTCTTATCATATATGACTCGCATAATTTATATTTAATGATATCATGATTCGCATTTTAAGCACAGCAGTGAATGACTGTGCTGGGCTCGCATTTTCACGAGCCGAGACATACAATTGTATCAGCTTAACGGCTCTCAGTTTCAAATTTCGGCTCTAAAATAAGAGGCCGAAAATTTCGTGTCAAATCCATGTCTCCTGTTATATAATTCGAATTATGTATATGGGAGATATCGCCAGATGAAAATTAGACATTATTTTATTTTTTATTAGCTTGACATTACAAAGTTGGCCGAGGCAGTAACTCGAAAACCCTTTGACGGACGGGACTGAAAAGTTCACAGCGTGAATCTACAGCCCAGATAACCCCCGACACGTAGTTTTATCGACATGAGATGTAGGGGGGACTAAAAACACGCGTTCAAGAACATAGAAACGACTTACGCAATCACAGGACAACGAAAGCCATTGTGCTTCATGCCGATCACGAAGGACACCTACCTAAATGGAGCGAAGCCCAAGCATTGCACACTAACTTAACACAAATACAACGATGGTTAGTTGAAGCCGCATACATCCAGACGGAGAAGGTGACTAATGTATCACCAGGATTTTTTTAAGATACACAACAGCATAGCTGAACGAATAAAGGAGGAAAACCAAAGATATACTGAAACTTAAGAAGAAGCACTATCTATCGATTGGAAGTATATGAGATTCTTCATGATGGAAGATGTTTCTGTAAAATTGTGTAATCATTTTGGATGACTTTTTGATACATGTATTATGTCGCCGAAATCATATCTATCCTGTATTTTGCCCATTGACTAAGCAATAAACGCGAAACGTCGGGTAATTATTCGTTTTTTAGCTTAAAATAAGTTTCAAAACATGAATTTTTAGATTAAAATAAATTACCGCCCCGGCCGGGGAGAGCTGTGGGGTACCTCCTCGGCGCTCCAGACAGGCCGCAGCCCCCGCCCGACACTGCCTCGCACGACATCACGAGGCAGTGCCCCCATCGGCCGACCGGGCGCGCAACCCGTCAGCCCGTTAGACTGGCGCGCCGCGCGCCCGGCCGGCCGACCGGCCCTTGAAAGGGCCGGTCTCAGGTTGGCCCGGTTGGGTAAGGCACCACTCACAGTACCACTCCACTCACACAGTAGTACCACTCACACATATGCATACAGTGTTTTTTTCTTCAGTTTTTTTTTAAAAACTTTTCAATAGCCAGGTTTTACAAACGTTGATCAGAATCATTCAGTTTCTCCTAAATAGTTAAGTGTCCTCCATTTCATATTAAACTCCTCCATCTTGTCATTTAACTTTGCACTGTACTTCTCACTGTGCAGGTCTGACCGAAGAATAGCTAATAGTAATATCACCGAAGGTCGGTTCTTTGAATAAATCATTTGTATACCTGCACTAACTACATGGTTCATAATCAGACAGTCGTCACCTCCCAGTACTATTTCATTGATGCTAATTTTTCTGCTAATCTACCCAGTCGTTTACTTATAAACCACGCCTTTAATTCGTTCCAAAAGTTGTGTACCCTTCTACAATACCAACATTTGTGTAGTATGTTTTCCCGCTGCGTGCAATGCTCACAAGCATCTGAGTTTGTTATCTTCATTTTCTCAAGTAAACTGTTTGTTCCTACTATGCGGCTGATAACTTTATATCTAGTGGTCCTGTACTGAACCGGGGTATCTCTTAAGCTTGTATAGACATTTGTCCAATTCACTTCTCGAAGTCTATGTTCCCACGCCCCTTCCCACGCATTATTAAGTTGTTTGGTTTTACTCTGTACTAATATCTTGTTTATGTGGGATGTTCCTGTATTTTCAGAGACAATTATAGTGATGAATGGGTCCATAGTCGTTTCGGTTAGTTTCATTCTTTCTCTAGATTCCTTCCATTCACCAGGTAAACTACTTAATAAAGCCCTATAATCGAGAAATGTAGCCTGGATTTTATATATCTGTTTCAGTTCTTCATATTCCATCAATGGACCATCTGACTTTAACAGATCATTTAACGTTCTAATACCTTTTTCGTACCATTCCTTAATCCATGTAGTCTTAAATTTTGTGGTATCTGAGAAAAAAATAGGACTGGCAGTTATTTGGTGAGTGTTTATTTTATATTCCTCTTTAAAATCGGCAAGGGCAAAAAGAACTTCCCTCCAAAATTGATTTTTAATGCGGACTGCCTTCCTTCTCAGCGCGCTGTGACCCATTTGCCAGAATTTTAAATTTTTGCTTGTTACTTTACTTGCCATATCATTCGATATCGCCCGTTTCGTAATAGATCTCCTAATCCAAATAATTTTTAAAGCTGTCATATAAGACTTGAGATCTAGCATACCCACTCCTCCATTTAGTGGATCTTTTATCAGTGTGCTACGCTTAACCTTTTCTGTTTTTCCATGCCAAAGAAACGTGTATAAAGCTTTTGTCAGCTCCTTAACAATCGATTGGGGTGGATTTGGAATTGTCATAAAAAGATAACTTATCTTTGATACTAGTAATGACTTTATTATTGTTACTTTTCCTTGTAATGATACATTTTTATACATCCATTTAGCTATTTCCCGTCTTATCTCGTTTACCTTCTCTGTGTACACCTCTGTTATATTGTGCAGGCTGTTTTCAAAGGTGATGCCTAATATTTTCAATGTCCTACACCACTGTACAGACACATTTCTCTGAAAAATGTCTGCATCTCTGTACGGGGCTCCAATCCACATGGCTCGCGTTTTGTCTAAGTTTGGACTCAAACCAGAGAACTTAGCGAACCATCCAAGCTCCTGAAACAGCTTCATGATGCATGCATCATTTGGCTCTATCAGGCATACTGTGTCGTCGGCATACATTGCAATTTTGTGTTCTTGATTGTCTGTTTTTATTCCTTTGATTTCTACATTACATTGGTTTCTTTTTTCCAAGACATCCATGACCAATATTAATAAATAACAACTCAACGCATCTCCCTGTCTACATGATCTACCCAACTTTATCTTATCTGACAGATGCCCGTTATACAGAACCCTAGTAAAAGATCCAATGTATAATGTATTAAACCATCCTGTGATATTGGACGGGAAATTCCGTCTTTCGAGCACTTTTCTAATGAAAGACCAACTCACTGAATCAAATGCTGCTTCAATGTCCAAGCTTAACACAATTCCACTTATTTGTTCCTGATTCATAAACTGTATAGTATCATATATCATCCTAATATTATCTCCAATAAATCTCCTTTTCAGATAAGCAGACTGACAAAGATCAATCATCTTTCCTAGTACCACTTTTAGTCTGTTAGCAATAGTGCCCGATATTATTTTGTAACTAACGTTTAGCAGGGTTATGGGTCTGTATGATTTGATTAGCTCTCTTGGTTTATTTGGTTTTGGTAATAACACAATTATTCCCTCTTTTAGTGTTTGTGGAAGTGTGCTTTTTGATAAACTTTCAGTACACATAGCTTGAAAGAACTCCTTTAAATCTACCCAGAATTTTTTATAAAACTCCACCGAAAAGCCATCGCTGCCTGGTGATGTTCCATTTTTCATATTAAACAGAGTCGACCCTAATTCAGATAAAGTCATTGGCTCTTGTAGACTCATTCTGCCTGAGTCAGCAACTTTTGTTAATGCCACCTCCGAAAAATAGTCATCACAATCCCCATCTAATATATTTTCGTTCTGCTGACAAAACTTTCTTTAAAAAAAATATTTGAATGCCTTTAAAATATCTGTTTGATTTCTTTTGACTCCTTCCAATGTCTTTATAAAGGGGATCCTTTTGCTCTCGTAACTTATTTTTTCCAGTGTCAAGAAATATTTAGACGGCTTTTCAGAGTTCTCTCTCCATATGGCTCGTGACCTAATTAAGCTACTTCTTAACCTCTGCTCTCTAATCTGCTCCAAATCTTTCTTTCTTCTATGGAGATGCTCGCTTGTTTCATGACTACCTATCTGATCCATTTCTTTTTCCATCTCGCATATAATGTCCTCTAGTTGCCTTTCCTGAATCCTCTCCTCTCTTCTCTTTTGGATACCGAAGGAAACTGTCTCCCTCCTTACAATTAACATCAAAACTTCGAAGAAAAGCGATGGGCTTATAGTAAGCTCTACTCGAGTAGGATTTTCTATAACGTAATCTTCTCTGTAAATAGGTAGTGCATATTCCCGTACTGTAGTCTTTATTGTCTTTTTTACTAAGTTTATATAATTCGAATCTTTAAGTAAAGACGCATTGAATTTGAACAAACCTCTCCCTCTCGGCTGCCTTGCAATGTCTAATTTCACTGATATTATGGAGTGGTCTGACCTGTATCCTGGCTGGATTTCAGCTTTTTCGACATAACCCTCCAAATAACTGCTTATGAGGAACATGTCTAGTCTGGCCTGCTTAACTATAGGACTCCCTACGCGCCATGTATACCTTCTAACCTCAGGATTTCTTTCTCGATATATGTCTATCAGTCCGTTTTCAGACATCATTATTTTTACAGCCTTTCTTGCCCGGGTGTTATTTTCCCGCCTGTAGTTAAAATTGTCTATATTTTGATTTAGTGTTAAGTTGAAATCACCTGCAATTATAGTTGGTATATCTTCTTCACCTATAATCCTGTTTATGTTCTTAGCCAAGGTTTCATAGAAATTAGAGTCATCAGAGTTGGGACCATATATATTTACCAGACAAAAATATGTCGTATCATGTACTTTAGCCCTAGTAATGATAAAGTTTCCATCATCGTCTATACATGTATCCCTGAAGCTAATATCTATATTTTTGGTCAGTATTGCTACGCCCCTTGCATTGTTTGTATAAGGCGCTACTATGACATCCGTTCCCCATGCATTTCTGAAATAGGGAACTCCTATTTTCCTACAGTGGATATCCTGCAACAAACAAATATTAAGATCCTGATTCCGTAAGTAACCAAATACATCCTTCCTTTTTTTGAAATCTCCTAAAGCCCTACAGTTAAAAGATGCAAGTTTAATTTAACTCATAGTTGAGATTTAATCCTTCACTTTAGAATGGGAACATGACAATCACCTCCCCTATTAAAAAACAAAACAAACTGATCAACGTCTGATTGAACTCCTAACCTGGCAACCAACACAAAAAGACACCCACACACTAGATACGCGCACACTTACTCTCTGCACATACCGACAACTCGATTTCAACACATATACAATACAGGTCGAGTAGAAAGACATCGTCATTGATAACCGATGTTCATGTATCATGATTAACTGCAACAAAAGGCCTGCAACTTTCTTATATCCATTTATTTTTTGTTTATGTTTTATCTTTATCCGTTTCACTTTTTCCACTCGCCTCATACCTATCATTAGCGATACGGAGTTACATGACATTTCGCATATGAGTCCGCACTCGCTCCATCCAATTACTGACCTGCAAATAATCATTTCAAGTACGTACGGATATCGCCTGTTCTCGTCCCATCCGCGTCGGCGTGCGCTCCGCCGCCGCGCCTTGGTCTCGGCGGAACACTAGAGGTGCGCCTCCACACTCTACCCCGCCCGCGAGATCCGCCAGGCACCGTTCCCACCTCCATGCGCGCCGCGCCAGCTGTCATCTCGCGCTCCGTGCGCCGTACCTCAGTCAGAGGCGAGTCCAGGTACACAGGGCGAGAGGCCGCCCCGTCCGGTCCCGACTGGCTGATTTTATAATTACGCCTATGGGCGTTGCATGGAAAAAATCGACTTCAGAATGCCTGCCCCCCCCCCCCCAACTTTCGGAAGGTTGCGGCACCCTTGGGGATATGCCTGGAATGTGCCTGGACTGATACAATTATATATTTGGAATGGCATATTTCATATTTGCCTGGAATAGATATGCCTGGAATTTCACCTGAGAACTTTAGCCGCTAACGTTAGTAAGGAAGAGAACTTCACCTGAGAACCTCACCTGATAACCTCACCTGAGAACCTCACATGAGAACCTCACCTGAGAACCTCACCTGAGAACCTCACCTGAGAACCTCACCCGAGAACCTCACCTGAGAACCTCACCTGAGAACCTCACCTGAGAACCTCACCTGAGAACATTGGCTACTGGCGTCAACGATGACTGTGGTCTCACCTGAGAACCTAAGCAGCTGTCATCAGTAAGGAAGATGATCTCGCATGAGAACTTAAGCCGCCGGTGTCAGCAATGTCTTTAGTCTCACCTGAGAACCTTAGCTGCCGGCGTCAGTAAGGAAGATGATCTCACATGAGAACTGAAGCCGCCGGTGTCAGCGATGTCTTTAGTCTCACCTGAGAACCATAGCTGCTGACGTCAGTAAGGAAGATGATCTCACATGGGAACTGAAGCCACCGGTGTCAGCGATGTCTTTAGTCTCACCTGAGAACCTTAGCTGCCGGCGTCAGTGAGTGTTTGAGCTCGGCAATGGAGGACAGAAGGCCGGCTCCGTACACTCTCAGCTGATCGTTCTCCCGACACAGACCAAACTCCACCGTGAAGAAGTAACACTGAAAGTCAGCAAATGGGACAACTTCACTGAAACATCATGGCTATGTAAGGTGACACAGACCAAACTCCACCGTGAAGAAGTAACACTGAAAGTCAGCAAATGGGACGACAATCACTGAAACATCATGGCTATGTAATGCATAGAACTATATTTCGCCAATTGTGCAGGTACGCCACCCCACAGGTGCGCATAATATATATATATATATATATATATATATATATATATATATATATATATATATATATATATATATATATATATATATATATATATATATATATATATATATATATATATATATATATATATATATATATATATATATATATATATATATATATATATATATATATATATATATATATATATATATATATATATATATATATATATATATATATATATATATATATATATATATATATATATATATATATATATATATATATATATATATATATATATATATATATATATATATATATATATATATATATATATATATATATATATATATATATATATACAATCATAATATATCATAATATTAATATATCATAATATATCATAATATATCTCCTGGATCACACTGTTGCAAGTTTTGGATGTAATTTATCCAGTAGGTATCGTGAACAGTTTGGTGACGTAATGCATTCGGCACGTACCGTGGCCAGTTTTGAGATCTCCTCTTCGGAGGCCCCCAGCGAGGCCAGGCCGAGCTCCTGGGAGAACTGGGCGAAGCTGGCGTTGGCTAGGAGCGGCATGTGACCCAGCAGCTCATGACAACAGTCCCTGCCAAACACGCGGTAACGGCTGACACGTAAACTAATAGCACTCTTTGACAAATATAGTTCAAGGAGCAGTGTCTCAGGAAATTAGAAGTATCTGTGATTTGAATTGTCCCCGGACGGCGACCGGGTGGCAATCTGTGATAAGAGTACCACAACAAAATTGTATATAGCAAATTTTAACATACTTCTATTTAATTCCGTCCGTTATCAATTAAATAAGCATTAGGGTAACAGATGCAACATCTAATACAACAAGGTCTATCCAATACGCAGTAAGTACAGTGGAACAATGCGTTTTTTACTACATATGACAGGGTTTCGGACTTTGGAACAGTTTCGCGGCCAAAACCAGTCAAAAATCAGCGTTTTTGTTCCATTGCAAAAAAAAACTATCCGGATAAGTTTTTAATGAGTAATTTGAATCTGGAATCAAAACTAGTATGACATCTATTTTGTTTTCATCCCGTGAAGGTATCTTCCTGATCACTTCGTGTCTGCGTGCGGTTGCCTTGTAAAATAACCCACCGTTTTTACAAAACGCGTTAAATCGGCAGGAAAACCAATAAGGTCTGTAGACGAGATGTTCGGGTACAATAGCTATTGGTTTTCTAGTCGATGTAGGCCTTTTAAAGGAAATAGTTCACCTTGAATTTTTTTACCCAACACGATTTGATTATATTTTGTAATACTATTTGTTGAACACATCCGCCGCACCGCGACCGTCGCTTTACCATCCGGGCGCGACGGGAGCCCCATCTATTATAACGTAAGCGACCCGACGCGTGCGCCATCTGTAGAGTTTGTTGAGACCACCAGTTGGGGTGAGGGGCCGGTGGCGGCACCAGCTGCTTACTCACCAGCTGTGCGAACTGCGCAGCATTTTTCTTGCGTCGAGGGGCGGTGGCGGCGCGAGCTTTTTCCTGACCAGCTCTGCGAACTGCGCAGCATTCTTGTGTCGAGTGGGCGGGGCGGCGCACGTGTCAGCGCCATGTGGTATGGTGCCCTGTGTCGTGTGTTCGACTACCGTGATTGAGTCTGGAGTCTGGAGCAGTCTGAATACAGACAGTTTTGAGTTTTGTTGTGCATCGTGGACAAGATCTCCGAGTTGAGAGAGAGTTTCCGCGACATTTGGTGCCGAAACCAGGGACATTTAGATTTTTCAGTCGTCTGAGACATTTGCATTGTGATTGTGACGGTGATTGTGACGGCATGGCGGATTTTGAACGCATGCAGAGACGCCGTGTAGCGGCCAAAGGTTGGGCCACAAGAGCGGCTAATGCGTTGGCTGATCTGTTGGATCAGAAGTCGGAGGGTGTGGGAGTTGATCTCCCTGCTGTTCTGGATGTCAGGAAAGAGTGTGAGAGTCGGCTGGCAACATTTGATGAAGTCCAGGCAGCGGTAGAGTGTGAAATGGATGCTGACATGCTTGAAGCCGACCTGGAGTCAGCATGGGCTTTTCGTGAAGGCATCAAGAGGGTCCTGCGACGAGCAGAGGCGATGCAGAAGTCGGCTGAGGAATCAGGTCCGGCTGCTTCAGCATTTAGTGCCTGTGGAAGTGCTCGGCTTCCGAAGTTGGAGTTGCCAAAGTTTGATGGAGATGTTCTGCAGTGGAATGCCTTCTGGGAGGCATTTGTCTCTGCTGTGGACCAGACAGACCTGGCAGACATCAGTAAGCTGACCTATCTCAGGTCGCTGCTGAGGGGAGAGGCCAAGAAGTGTGTGGAGGGCCTCCCGTTGAGTGCACAGAACTACAGTGCAAGCTGTGAGCTTTTGATGAACAGGTTTGGCAGGCGATAATTGGTTATCTTCTCACATGTGCAACAGCTACTGCACATCTCTGGTTCCAGTGACGGCAAGCTCCAGCCACTTGTTGATGAGCTTCTGGTCCAGGTGCGGAGCTTGGAAGCGCTGGGTATCACTGGTACCCAGTATGGAGTGATACTGACCCCTCTGCTGCTGTCGCGCCTACCCGCTTCTGTGCGTCTGGAGTGGGCGAGGAGCAGCGTTGGAAAGGAGAGCCACCTGGGGTTTCTTTTACAGTTCCTGCAAGTAGAGATCAACCGACTGGAGAGGTCTGGAGTCTACAAGGATCTGGCCTCCCCTGCTGGACGGCCAGCAGCTGCATCTGGACGGCTGGCTGCCGCCCCCGCTGGGCGGCCAGTAGCTGGCCCACCTGGACGAAGGAGGGATGGACGAGCCACTACTGCAGCTCTACAGGCAGCCACACCTGGATGTGGCTTCTGCGGCCAACATCATGCAACAGCTAAGTGTTTGATGATATCCCACCTTCCAGTGCGCGAGAGGATGAGGCGGGTTCGCTTTGCTGGCCTGTGCTTTCGATGCTTGAAGCAAGGTCACCAGGCGAAGGACTGTCAAGTGGAGTGTGAAGTTTGTGGTGGGCGTCATCACAAGATGTGTTGTTTTAGTGAACCAGTAGGGCAGAGTGTTGGGGGTGATAGTAGTGTGCCTTCATGTGGTGTGCCCTCCAGTGTGGCTGGCGGGGTCCGGGGTGTCAAAGCGTCCCTGTCGTGTAACAGTGGGTACAAAAAGTGTGTGGTACTACCAACCGCCTCTGTAGTGGTGCAGGGTGTAGGAGGTCCTGTGCATGCTACTCTTCTGTTTGACACTGGGTCGGACAGGAGTTACGTGTCTGAGGCCTTGGTGAGGCGGGTTGGTGCTGGTGCAAAATGGTTGGGCACAGAGAGTGTCACATATGCTGGTTTTGGGGGTGGTAGGTCCACCTGTGATCGAAGCATGTGGGAGATGACTGTGAGTGGATCGAACCGGGCTTGTCCTGCAGCCTGTGCTGTGACTGCTGTCCAGGTCCCTGTGATCTGCTCTCCCTTGCAGCGTCCTCAGGTTCCCAGGGAGGCTCTGGTGTCCTTCACAGGTGTTGAGCTGGCAGACAGCTATGAGACTGACAGAGTGTTGTCTGTTGACATCCTTGTAGGGCTGGACCAGTACTGGAGTCTGGTCAAGCAGGGCTTCATTCGCCACTCTGAAGGGGCTGTGGTGGCCCAGGAGACACAGTTTGGTTGGATTGTGTCAGGTGTGACCTCTTGTGTGTCTGTTGCCTCAGGTGGTGCAACGTGTCAGCTGTTGACCCTAGGTGACCTCCACGAGGACACAGTGCGCAACCTCTGGAGCCTGGAGGGCATTGGTATCCACTCTGACGAGGAACCTGCCAGCTCCAAGGTGTTGGAGGATTTCAACTCCTCTGTCCGCTTCTGCAGTGAGGGCAGGTATGAGGTAGGCTTGCCGTGGAAGGAGGATGGTCCTCAACAGCTAGTGGACAACAGGTCCTCTGCAGAGCGTCGTCTGGCAGGGTTGTCCCGCAGGTTAGCCAGAGACCCTGAGCTGAGTGACAGGTATTCTGCTGCTTTGATTGAGATGGAGCAGTCAGGTGTCATTGAGGAAGTTCCCAGTGAGGAGCTTGTGAGCCCTCATCCAACTTCCTACCTGCCTCACCACCCAGTGGTGAAAGAATCAAGCACTTCCACCAAAGTGAGACCTGTGTTTGATGCATCTGCCCCAGGTCCAAATGGTGTTTCTGTGAATGACTGTGTGGAGACTGGGCCATGTCTTATCCCCAGTCTTGTGGAGGTCTTGCTGAGGTTTAGGCGGTGGCGTTTCGCTGTCACAGCTGACATTGTCAAGGCCTTCCTTCAGCTCCAGTTGAGAAGAGAGGACCGTGATGTTCACCGGTTTCTGTGGGAGTGTGATGGCAGGATTCGGGTGATGAGGTTTAAGAGAGTGACTTTTGGTGTCTCGAGTAGCCCGTTCTTGTTGAATGCTGCTATCCGTCATCACCTGTCAAGATATGACCAGTCACATACTATTACAGAGATGCAGAGCAACTTCTATGTTGATGACTTTATCTCAGGTGCAGACACAGAGGAGGAGGCGCGTGCCTTGCTCGCTGACGCTCAGTCAGTGATGGCTGATGCAGGCATGGTTCTGTCCAAGTGCACATCCAACAGCCCTGTGGTGTTCGACAGTGTTGTGTCTGAGATCAGTGAGGCCGAGAGCATCAAGGTGCTGGGCGTTAAGTGGATCCCGAATGATGATGTGATCACATTCGATGGTGTGACGATCCCTGATGATGTTGTGCCTACAAAACGTGTGGGCTGAGCTTCATTGCGAGGCTTTTCGAGTCACTGGGTTTTCTGACACCATTCTCCATGGTGGCAAAGTGTCTGTTTCAGACTCTGTGGCAGCTGGGGCTGCAGTGGGATGAGGTGCTGCCTGACGAGAGCCGTTCCGTCTTCACTAGATGGCTCCACGGCCTGGAGTCTCTGAGGCAGTTCAGAGTCCCTCGCTCCTACTCGGCCCAGGGCTGGAGTGATAATGAGAGTGACGTGGAGCTGCATGCCTTCGGTGACGCCTCGCCTAAAGGGTACGGTGCTGCAGTCTACCTCCGTACTCCGATGCCAGACGGTTCGTTCAGTGTCTCACTGGTCATGGCAAAGGGTAGGGTGGCGCCAGTCAAGAGGGTGAGTCTGCCAAGGCTAGGGCTGTTGGGCAGTCTCCTTGCTGCGCGTCTGGTGACGTATGTCAGACGAGCTCTGCGTCTGCCGGACAGCACCACGTGTCGGTGCTGGACGGATTCCTTGATTGCCCTGGGGTGGATTCGAGGCGACCCACAGAGGTGGAAACAGTTCGTGTATAACCGTGTGTCCGAAATCCACAGCCTGACTAGTCCGTCCGACTGGGCGTTCATGCCTGGAGAGGACGACCCGTCCGACCTGACAACCAGAGGGGTGTCGGCGGAGCAGCTGCTGGACTCCAAGGAGTGGCTGACGGGACCGAGCTGGTTGTCTGAACCCAGTGGTCAGCCTCTGCTCTCGGACAGGTCAGAGCCGAGTGTGACTCAGCCTCCAGAGGAGGAAGCGGTTCTGACCGCTGCGTCAGAGGTGATTCCGCGTGAGAGTTCGGTTCTCGATGTTGAACGATGGGGTTCCTTCTCAAAGGCTGTGCGTGTGGTGGCATGGGCGAAGCGTTTCGTACACAACGCACGGAGCCCCGGCCAGAGGCGGGGCCTTTCTGACCTTTCAGGAGAGGAGGTCACCGCTGCCAGAGATCTGCTGCTGAGGCAGGCTCAGCGCCAAGCCTTCCCTGACGAGATGAGGGCTTTGGAGCAGGGGAGAGAGGTCTCTGTTAGCTCTCCCATTCGTGCGCTGACGCCGTTTCTGGCTGACGGTGTGCTGAGGGTGCGAGGTCGATTTCAGTTCTCCGACCTTTCGTATGAGGAGAAGCACCCCGTCATCGTGCCCAAGGGCCACCTCGCTGTTTTGCTGGTGCGTGAACAGCATTTCTTGTTGAAGCACGCTGGTGTTGCTTCGCTGATCACGGCCGTACGATCATCACTGTGGGTGGTCGGGCTGCGCGGTATAGCGCGCCGAGTCGTGAGAGAGTGCGTGGCTTGCCGCAGACATGACTCTCGTGCCTGCTGTGAGCCGGCGGCCCCTCTGCCTGGTGACAGAGTCACTCGCGCGCCGCCGTTCACAGTAGTTGGCATCGACTTCGCTGGGCCACTGTTCTCAGTGGATTTTCCGAAGAAGAAGCTGTATGTGTGTTTGTTTACATGCGCTGTCACGCGCGCGATTCATCTGGAGCTCACGGAATCCCTGGCGCTGAACGAGTTCATGATGGCTTTTCGTAGGTTTGCCGCCAGGAGGGGAGTGCCGTCTGTCGTGTACTCGGATAACGCCTGCACTTTCAAGGGTGCAGATGCGCAGTTGCAGCGCTACTTTGGTCGTCTCGCTCCTGTCTGGAAGATCATCGTTCCACAGTCTCCATGGTGGGGAGGTTGGTAGGAGCGTTTGGTACGCTCGGTGAAGGTGGCGCTCCGGAAGTCACTCGCTCACCGCTGCGTCAGCAGGGTAGAGCTCGAGACAGTTCTCAGTGAGGTTGAGGCATGTATAAACTCCCGCCCGATCACGTTTGTCGGTGATACAGTGGACAGTCCGATCGCACTGACGCCTAACCACTTTTTGACTGGTCACAGTGTTGGTTTCCAGTCCAGGGGAGTCGAGGATCCGTCAGCTGTGTCGGCTAAGGCGCTCAGCGAGCGGGCCCGGATCAGAGAGCGGCGTCTTAACAGGTTTTGGTCCGTGTGGTCTGACGAGTATTTGAGGAACTTCCCACCCGCCGTGAGCAAATTCAGATCGCGCGGTAAGCTGTGTGAAGGTTCCGTCGTCATCATTCAGAACGAGAACGCGCCTCGTTTGAGGTGGGAGCTTGGGGTGGTGACGCGACTCTTCCCAGGTAGAGACGGAGTTGTTCGGTCGGCTGAGGTGAGGACTGCTAGTAGCAGGAAGACCAGAGCCGTTCAGCGTCTCCATGACCTTGAGGTTACAGCTGTTTAGTTTCCTTGATACTCGAGCGGAGTCCTGTATCCTCATCCGTGTAACGTTTCGATGTGATATGTTCGTTACTGCAAACGTTCTAGAATAGAATGTCGTTTAGTGTATGGTCACGAAGCTCTTTCTGTAGTTGTGTGTCGGTTCGGTTTGTGCGTCGTTGAAGTACCGTTTGTCGTTGCGGAATCGAGTGTACATGTTTGGTTACTGATGTTGTATAACTTGCGATGAGTATGCTTCGGGTGTGTGTTAGACCGTAATGTGGTGCATTACGGTGCTAACAGGTGGGGAGGGTGTTGAACACATCCGCCGCACCGCGACCGTAACTTTACCATCCGGGCGCGACGGGAGCCCCATCTATTATAACGTAAGCGACCCGACGCGAGCGCCATCTGTAGAGTTTGTTGAGACCACCAGTTGGGGTGAGGGGCCGGTGGCGGCGCCAGCTGCTTACTCACCAGCTGTGCGAACTGCGCAGCATTTTTCTTGCGTCGAGGGGCGGTGGCGGCGCGAGCTGTTTCCTGACCAGCTCTGCGAACTGCACAGCATTCTTGTGTCGAGTGGGCGGGGCGGCGCACGTGTCAGCGCCATGTGGTATGGTGCCCTGTGTCGTGTGTTCGACTACCGTGATTGAGTCTGGAGTCTGGAGCAGTCTCAATACAGACAGTTCTGAGTTTTGTTGTGTATCGTGGACAAGATCTCCGAGTTGAGAGAGAGTTTCCGCGACACTATTTCTTTTTATATTGTCAAAAATGGACAGAAGGCCGTAAATTTGTATTGTTTATCAAAACTATATGCATACTCTCTGAGTCAGAGTCCTGACGTCACGCGAATGTAAAAAATGGTTCAGCCAATCAGATTCGAAAGTAGTCGCGTAAAGATAGACTCGCATTGGAGATGTGCCAACCGGCGGCCGGCGATTCGCTTGCTATCACCAGCTGCAAGCTGATTGGCTGATGGTATAGCCTCTGCCTGGGCTAGAACCAATACAACATTCTTTCGCCAGCACCGCATTGCTTCGCCAAAAACTCAAATATATTCGGCTGGAGAGTCTTTTCAGTCAATAAATCTTTCAGATAGGGGTTTCCCAACACGGGCTACAAAACAGCTATCTCAGTTTAAAACTAATGTTGAAGGTGAACTGTTTCCTTTAAGAACGAGAAGAAGGAAAATGTTTTTTTACAAGAGGGTTATTTTGTTTTACAAGTTGAGGTCAACAACAACACGCGAGCACGAAACCATTGATTGCACCGTCAATATAGCTCGCAGAAGATTGACAATGGCACCATTATGTTCCCAATGCTTTGCTCAATCGATCCATCTCCAATTTGTACTATTTAGAGCCCGGATAAGTGTTATAGCAGTATGGTTTTACGGGAAATTGTTACTAAATTGGCCTATTCGAATGCAGTTTTTACTCTGATCGGTTCGGCTAAGATCCAACGCAGCGGAGTCGCTGCCGGGCAGCCGTGGAGGATGGACGTGCGCGCGGGCGGCTCCGCGAGAGCAGTGAGCGGTGAACCACGGCGCGCCTGTCAGTGAGATGACAAAGCAGCGGAAGAGACGCCACGAGTCGGGAACACCGGAGAAGGAGAATGAGAAGGAAGATGGAGCGGTGGAGGAACTGAAAGCATTCATCGAGAAGAAAACCGGTGCAGCTGTAAAGGAGATAAAAAGAGCGCTCGTTCAAAGAATAGGTAGCATTGAAGAATCGCTAAATTTTGCGTACGAATCCATCACAGCAACGGCAAAAAAGGTGCATGTTCTGGAAAAGGATCTGAAATACATGTATGATGACTGGCAAAATATCAAATATAGAGTTGCACAACTGGAGCAGGAGAGGGAGGAAGCCGAGAAGC